>JABUQX010073981.1:17500-40000 GCA_015478945.1 Trachelipus rathkii | reverse complement strand
GGTAAGAAAAGGCGAAGGGGAGACCTCTAAGGACGTCATCGATGAAGCGTTGAAAAGTTTGCGCTGCATTTCTGAGCCCGAAAGGCATGCGGGTATACTCAAAGAGGCCAAAAGGGGTAATGATGGCCGTCTTCGGTATGTCCTCTTCTGCGACCGGGATCTGGTGGTAGGCCCTCACAAGATCCAGTTTCGAAAATATGGTCTTACCGGCCAGATTCGAGGTGAACGACTGGATGTGAGGGACCGGATAGCGATCAGGAATGGTGCAGGAGTTCAGAGCTCTAAAATCTCCCACCGGCCTCCAGTCTGAAACACTCTTAGGCACCATGTGGAGGGGGGAAGACCACGAAATTTTAGAAGGGCGGACGATACCAAGTTCGAGCATGTGCTCGAATTCAGCCTTGGCTGTCTTGAGCTTGTCAGGAGGCAGACGCCGAGCACGAGCAATGGTGGGAGAGCCCGTAGTCTCTATATGGTGGCGCACAGAATGTTGAACAGGAGAGGAAGAAGAACAGGGGTTCAACAGCACCGGAAAATCTTTCTGCAGTATGGAGAAGAAGGGAGAAACACCAGAAGAAGGAGCAACAGCAGAAATGCCTTTAAGAACAGAAGCGACTACGGTACCTGCAGAAGACAGAGACGTGGAGCCGTCAACCAATCTTCTGTTCTTCAAATCGACCATAAGGTCAAAATGGGACAGAAAATCAGCCCCTAGAATGGGTTGAGTTACGTCAGCAACCACAAATACCCAGGGGAATTGACGGCGGAGGGAAAGATCTAAGGTGCACAAGTGCTCACCATAGACCGGAATGGTACTACCATTTGCAGCATAAAGAGCCCGGTCAGGAAGAGGGACAGCGGACTTCTGGGTAGCATCTCTAGGTAATAAAGAATACACGCTCCGGTGTCGATCAGAAAGAACAGGTTTGTAGACCTGTCGAAGAGGCGCAGGACATTCTGAGACGAAGAAGGCGGGGAGGAAGAACAAACGGAGGGATGGCTAGCTGGAACCACCGCCTTTATGAATGGCTGGCTAGGGGGTTCCCAAAAAAGTGCATGGTTGATTGCACTTTTTCGCTTGCAGACCAAACCTATAGTGGTAAAAACAATACCCATTCGGATATTGCTGAGGGCCAGGGGTGAGGGAATGATCAGAAAATCGGCGGCCAGAAGAGGAGCGGTTGCGGGAACGGGAATCCCTTTGTGACCGTAGCATGGCTGAGATGGTCATAAGCTCCGCTTTGACATCCGCCATGCCTTGTTCCAGAGTCGAAAGACGGGCTTCAACTCTAGAAAAACGGGAGGAACAGGGGTCGTGAGAGGCGCTGGAGATAGACCAGGGGTACGAGGGATGGGATGGGTACGCCGGGTAAGAACCAGAAGCAGCGGAAGAGGGAACCAAAGAAACCACAGGGGTGGGGGAAGAAAAGGTATAGGGAGAAGAAAGCGAAGAAGACGGGAGAGGCAAAGAGGCAGAAGGAAGGGAAAGTGCCTGAGCTGCAGGAGAAGGGGAAACAGCCACAGGGGCAGAAATAGCGGGAGTAATGAAATTGAAGCGGCGCTGTAAACCATCTGCCCTCTCTGCAACCTCCTGAAGAGAAAGTTTCGGGTCCATCGGCGCAAGAAAATATTGGACATCATGTGGGAGTTTCTGCATAAAAAAAGTGTGGACAAAACCTGTTTCCTGGGGGGTGGGAGGACCACTTAACAAGGACAGCATCTGCACCAGGAGATCAGAAGGCTTCTGATCTCCTAACGAGGTGCCACGCAGTAACTCCTCATACTTCGCCTCCTGAGTAGGAGCCATGCGGGAGACCAAAAGATCTCGAAGAGCGGTGTAGGGGGTGTCAGAAGAAGACAAGGTGGGGATTGAGTCTCTGATACGGAGGGAGACGTCCTCAGGCAGGAAAGACAGGACAATGCTGTACCTTGTCTGTTCATTGCCTACGGTACGCAAAATACCATCAACGATGGAAAACCACAGCTCAGGGTGGTGGGAATAGAAAGGGGGAAGACGAACATGCGTGGGAGCAGGGGTGGGATTAGGATCCGTCTCCACCATGACGAAAGCAGGAGAATAGAGAAAGAGAAAGGAAATGGTGAAGGAAGGAAGATAGAGGAAACAACAGCACTTATACAAAAAAATAAAAAATAATAATGTAAAAGATGGCAGTGCAAAAATGTGATAATAATAAAAAAAAAAATATTTTGTTTCCGGATTGGAAAAATATGCTCTTTTCGGTTCAAAACTATTCTATTATCGGGTTGGAAAATTATTCTGTTTCCTTGTATGTTATATATATATATATATATATATATATATATATATATATATATATATATATATATATATATATATATATATATATATATATATATATATATATATATTTTTTTTTTTATATATCACCTATATATATATATATATATATATATAATATATATACTAATATATATCTTTTCCGCTAGAGCCCCCACATCGATATATCGATTTTATTAATTTATCTATCCCTATTGTTTTATTTAATAAAGATAATAATTTTTTTTATATAAAAATGTGAAGTTCATTTTCATTTATTTTTGTTGTCTTTTTATATTTTTGTATTTTTGAAATTTTTTATTTTCAAAACAAATTTAATATTAATTTATCTATCCCTATTATTTTATTTAATAAAAATAATAATTTTTTATATAAAAATGTGAAGTTCATTTTCATTTATTGTTTTTGTCTTTTTATATTTTTAAATTTTAATTTTTTTTTATTTTCAAAACAAATTTAATAAAATGAAATAATAATTTATGCATTCATTCTTTCATTGCTGGGGAGCTTACAATGATATTTCAAAAAGCAAAAACGTGGATTGTAAACATTTAAGTGTGAATCATGCAGAAAATTTTGTAAATCCCAATAATGGTTTCAGTTATTATTCTTTAATTTTTGTTTTAGGTTAGATTAGGTTATGGTTGTTAGGTTAGGTTAGGTTAGGTTAGGTTAGGTTAGGTTAAGTTAGGTTAACTAACCCAACCTAACCTAACCCAACCTAACTTAACCTAACCTAACCTAACCTAAATTTCAAATGTTAAAATTTAAGAAAAAATGTACTTTTAATAGTCCTAAAACTGTAATATGAAAATTTATGATAAACCGTAATTTTAGGAGTTCATATTTTTTATTAAAACACGTTTACCACAATATTAAATTTGTTTTGAAAATAAAAAATTTCAAAAATACAAAAATATAAAAAGAACAAAAATAAATGAAAATGAACTTCACATTTTTATATAAAAAAATTATTATCTTTATTAAATAAAACAATAGGGATAGATAAATGTAATAAAATACTCGATAATATGCGGATGTGGGCGGCTCTAGCGGAAAAAGACCTATATAATTATAAATTATATATGTATGTAAATATCATATGTTATCGAAATATATTGTAATATAATATATTAATTAATATTATATAATATATATATATATAGTAGTAAATATATATATATATATATATTATGAAAAGCAATAGCATAGTAAAAATAAAATAATATTAAAAATAAATAAAATAATAATAATTATAATAATAATATTAATAATAATAATATTAATAAATAATAATAAATAATAATAATAATAATAATAATAAATAATTATAATAATAATAATAATAATAATAATAATAATAATAATAATAAATAAAATATTCCTGTGATAATAGTGCAGGCAATAGGATGTCGACTCTTGCAGAGTGTGAACACTGAGGTTCCAAGAGGCTTAAGGGCTTGAGAGGCTGGGTGATTGGGGTCTACTTCCACTGGTAGGCTTACTTCTAACTCCTAGATGTCACCAATAAAGAAGTCTGGTGAAGAAGTTTGTCGTTGAGACTTCCACAATAATAAGGATTTGAAAAACAGGGAGCCGATTCGGTATATAATGTTAGAAGTTGCATAGAGCCTAGAACCTAGAACTAAAACCCCAGAGTCCTGGGTAATAATAAAAACAATAAATAGTAGGCTAATATGGGATATAATAATATATATATATATATAATAATAGTAATAAATAGATACAAGTTATACTTTAAAATAAACAAGTAGGGCCTACATTGGCCTACTTAAATTCTAAAGTATGTATTGCAGAAAGAAAATTTGGCCGTAGGTCCTTTACTAGGAAAGCCACAGAGGAAGAAATAGGCCTTGGTTTATTCCTAATCCAAGGCCTGCTACCGTGAATAAGCTAGCTAATACAAATTAATAAAATATAATATAAAAAATGACACAATATTCACTTCACTCTTGGGCCTTCCTATAGGGCCTACCTAATAACTATAATTTTTACGTAATATGTTAAAATAACTATATTTCACATTTTTGGCACTTACCACTATCACAAAGTCAAAATATATGGCTTTAATGAGCCAAATTACGCTGGTTAAACAAAAATCTCAGAGAGCAATATAAAAGCAGCTTAGCATCAGAAAATGGCACTTAGACGAAATCACGCGGTAGTGTTGCCATTTCAATAATTTTACACAGTTTGCAAAACGCAGTAGCTTAATTTTATTATCATAGTTGATGTTGCGCGCTATTATAAAGGTCAACCTGGCCTGAAGCACTACAATATATATATATATATATATATAATATATATATATATATATATATATATATATGTTGAGTAAAAATACAATATATATATATATATATATATAAATATATATATATATATATATATATATATATATATATATAATATATATAAATTTTCGTTCTACCCGGAATCATGCAGGGATATTATTCGACTGGCCAAGCGTTCTTACACTAAAAGGAAGTGTGCTGCCCTTCTTGGATTCCTCCTTCTTTATAAAATTTCTGGCCACTTGCCAACAAACATCTCCAAATAACACTTCTGTAAATCTGCTTTCTACTCTTATCGTTCTGACGGTTTCCTGTTGCTAAAACCCTCTGAAAGGCTACCTCTTTGGCCTTCTTTTTTCATCTTATTCCACCCTGGAGCCGATTCCGGCTCCCCCCTCTGTTTCCAACCCCATCTAGGTGTCCAATGTCTTTACTTGTCATTACTCATGATCGGATACAATGAGATACTGAGATCGATGAACGTCCAGAAGGCCAGTGACCAAGATGGCATTCCTCCTCGTGTTTTGAGGGAGTGTGCTTCTGAGCTGGCTCCTGTCCTCGTTCAACTCTACTCCCTATGTCTTAATACTAATACTTTTCCTCAGTGCTGGAAGAGCGCTTTTATTCAGTCAATAACAAAAAAAGGTAGCCGCTTTGATCCTTCTAACTATCGACCTATTGCCTTAACCTGTATTGTCTAAAATCTTTGAAACTCTCCTTAACTTTCATTTCCTCGATCATATAGAATCTCATTCCCTTCTTTCAAATCGACAGTATTGCTTTCGACGTTCGAGATCAACTGGTGACATCCATTCTATCTCACTGATCTATGGTCTTCTGCCCTTAAGGACCATAGGGAGTCTTGTATGGTAACGCTTGACATATCTAAGGCTTTTAACAGGGTGTGGCATGCGTCGCTACTCTCTAAAGTACCTTCCTTTGGATTTCTTCCTTCGCTTTGCTTTCTCTTGTCTAGTTTTCTTTCTGATCGTTCCATTTCAGCTCTTGTTGATGGAGCAACGTCTTCATCCTTTCTTATTAGTTGTGGTGTTCCTCAGGGTTCTGTTTTATCTCCAACTTTATTCCTACTTTTCATCAACGATCTTCTTAGCTGCGCTTCTAACTCTGTTCACTCTTATGCCGATGACTCAACTCTCCATTCTTCCACTCATTTCAATTGTGCTTCCTCGTTTGTATCTAGAGTTGCCTCTCGTCTACAGCTTTCTGATTCAATTCTTACCGATCTGGTCGGAATTTCTCAGTGGGGTAACCACAATCTTGTGAAATTCAACTCTTTGAAAACTCAACTTCTTCATATCTCCCTCTCTAAAACACCTCCCAACTTTCCTATTCCCTTTGACGGCTCTAATGTAAATAACATAAACATTCTTGGACTAAACATAAATAGTGAATTGTCTTGGAGACCTCATATCACATCGGTTGCTAAAATGGCCTCAAAAAAGCTGGGAATTCTGTTTCAGATTGCGTGAATTTTTTTCTTCTGCTCAGATACTCCAGTTATATAGTTATATAAAGGTCTTATTCGCCCCTGTATGGAATACTGTTCCCACATTTGGGGTGGATCCGGTTCCATCCTCCTTTTGATAGAGTTGGAAGCTAAGGCTAAAGGCTTTAAACTGTCCCATACTTTCTGACTCCCTTTACCCTCTTTCTCTGCGACGTGACGTTGGTACCCTATCTCTTTTCTATAGGTATTACAACGGCAGGTGGTCGAGATAATTGCCTCTCGCATTCCTCCACGCACTGCGTCGCCCTCGTAACACAAGAGGTGCCTTGTTCTCACACGAAATTGTGTGAAATATTGGAGACTCAAGGATCACTCGTAGTGGTACCTCCTCCTTCCCAGCCACATCTGTTTGTTTTGTGTAAATCCTTTCCTTCTATTTTCTTTGCAATATTCAATCTTCCTCTATTTAAGTCCCGAATCTGCGACCACCTGAGGGAATTGTGTTAGGCAAGGGCCAGGGTGGGTTTACTTTTCCTTTATTTTAATTTTTGTTTTTTTTTTGTAAATTTTTTTTATTTATTTATGAGCCGACTGCAGTAGAGAGCGGACGCATTGGAAAGAGAGTGGAAAAAGAAAAGAAGATTTAGAAAGAAAGGAATTAAAGAGAAGACCAAGAAACACAAGAAGAACAACAAACACAAGACGAGAGAGAGAGAAGAGAGAGAGAGAGAGAGAGAGAGAGAGAGAGAGAGAGAGAGAGAGAGAGAGAGAGAGAGAGAGAGAGAGAGCTGGGATGGAGGTGGAGGTGGAGGCTGAAAGAGGACAAGAGGAGGAAATAACAATGGAAGAGGTGAGAGAGGCAGTAAAGATACTAAAGAACGGGAAAAGCCCTGGCACAGACGGATTAAGTGCCGAGGTCTATAAGACAGGAGAAGAAGTGATAAAATGGTTGTACGATATAATAAAAGAGATATGGAGAGAAGAAAGCGTGCCGGAGGAGTGGGGACAAGCAACAATATGCCCAATATACAAGAAAGGTGACAGAAGAGTATGTGGTAACTATAGGGGACACACTTTTAAACGTAGCTAACAAACATATATGAAAGAATATTGAGAGAAGACTGCGAAGAGCCCCGAGTAGAGGGAGTCTTCGAGAGTGGCAATAGGGATATCAGAGCGGCAGAAGCACAACGGAGCCAGTATTCTATATGAAAAGGTTGGTAGAAAAGACGATAGAGTGGAACAAGTAAGGCTGATGTATGCGTTTTTGGAGTTGGAAAGCATTTGATAGGTAAATAGATGGAAACGTTTGATGGAAAGGTGCTGGGATGAACTGAGTATGGCAATACTCAAAAGCTATAGAACCATTAAAGTACATACAGACTTTTCAGAACAAGATAATGGGGGGTTGGGATGAGAGTTGTTCAGGGTAGATAACGCAGAGTGAGACCCAGGAAGCGTTCTCTCGCCGTCACTGTTCATAATATATCATGGACTACGTTTGACGAGAATATTATAGACAGGACAATCGCGGAAGCAACATCCCACTTGTTTCTGCCGGACGACGCGCCCTAAAATAGCGGAGGAGGGAGCTGATTTACGAGATGATGGACAGATGGATAGGACGGCAGCTGATGAAGATTGGATATGATAGTAATAAGCTAACCGAAAAGACAGAAGAAATTTATGAAAGTAAGCTGAGTGTGAATAAGGAGGATTTAAAATGAGAAATAAAGGGTAGATTGCATTGAGGACAGGTCGAAGAATTCAAGATAGTTTAGGTGTGGTGATTGTGGAGTGGGTGTGGGGGAAAAGTGAAGGTAGTTGTGGGGAGTATAGAATTAAAAATTTGCAATAAATTGTTGGGGCCTTGCCCAACTATTAAAGAAGAGGAGAAATATTCCAAAGGAGTGAAAATGATAATATATAAAACGGTAATTGAGGACGGCGTTACTGATATATGGGACTGAACTTGGTTGGGCCCTAAACAGTGGTACAGAGTCGAAGATAGATGCGGCAGAGATGGAGGGTACTGGAGGGTTTAATAAAGTAGGGAGTTACCCTGTGAGATAGAAAAAGAAGTGAGAACATAAGGAGAGAATTGAAATCGACTCTGTGAAGTGAACAAATACAAAAGAAGCAGCTACGATGGTATGGACATGTGAAAAGAATGGATGAGAGAGCGGACCGAAAAGAATGCTGGAATGGAGGCCGGCTGGGCGAAGCCGTTCGTGGAAGACCTAGAGAGAGAATGCTGGGTGTGGTATTGCGAGTGGCAGTGGTGTAGCGGTTGAGGGGCGATGCTAGAGGAGGAATGCATGTCACTGATGGAAGTGAGGGGTGGAAGAGTAGCAGGAATTCTAGCGAAGAACAGCCGGGATCTTGGATGAGCGTTTCTGTAAGAGGCGTCACTGACAGACTTTGAAATAGTCTACCAGAGGGGAATATGAATATATATATAGTATTATATATATATAGGGTGGTGTAGTATATATATATATATATATAGGTGTGTATATATATATTATTAGTATATATTATATATATATATATAATTTTTGTAATATAGTATATATATATATATATATATATATATCATCATCTACCTATAGGATATGTTATATATATATATATTATATATATAATATATATATTATATATATCTATTATATATTTTATGTTTATTTATTATATATATATATATTCTATATATAGTAGATTATATATATTATTATATATATTAGGTGTGGATTGAGTGGTTTATTATATTAGGGTTGTGTGTGGTATGTTGCGTTATGTTAGCTGTGATTTTGTATGTTATATTAGGTTGGGTTGTTGGGTTGGTTGTGCTGTGTGTTGTTGGTGTGTGTGGTTGTTGGTAAGTATAAGAACATGAGGAAGTTGGGGAATGGTTTGTGAAGGGAATTACTTGTGCCTTCTGTCCGGATTGATAAACCACCGCATGTTGCGAATGAGGACAATCCCGGAGAAGGCAGTAATCTTTACCTCCCACTTATGTTCTTTATCTTAACATCTACAATAAAAATTATATGTAATATTTAACATATTTATATTATACTATATAATATATATATATATCTATATATATATATATATATTATATATATATAATATTATTATTATATATATATATATATTATATATAATAATATATATATATATATAATATATATATACAAAGGTGGCACCGTTAATGAGAAAGTTTAACGCCGTTATTCCTTAATCGTTAACGAAAAAAATTAACGGCATTAATCATTAAAGCGTTTTCGGTAAAGAATGTAACGGAAGTTAACGTTAATCTTTAACCTCTTCATTTCTAATAGTAACAATAATTGTAATTATTAAATGAATGCAGATATTCAAAATTATTTTGATGAAAAATTATATATATATATATATATAGATATATATAATATATATATATATATATATATATATATATATATATATATATATATATATATATATATATATATATATATATATATATATATATATATTATATATATAATATATATATATATATATATATATATATTATATAAGTACTTTATTAAGACAAGGAACGGGAGTCGGACAAGAAAATTTTCTAATTTTCGCACAAATAATCATAAAGGTTACAAGAAAAATAATAATAATATTATAATAATAAATAAATTAATAATATTAATAATAATAATAATAATATAATAATAATAATATAAATAAATAATAAATAATAATAATAAATAATAATCATAATAATAATAATATAACAATATCCCTAACAGTATAATGAATGATATTAAGCAATATCAGAATAAATAAATTTGAGCTTTACCTAAGCAGATACTTTTGCCCGCTTGTCAAAGAATACTTCCAAAAGCGTAAATATCTAATATTTACTTAATAGTATATTATTGTAAAACTAATAGGATATACCAACTTACCAGTTTTAATACAAATTATGTAATTTTTTTTTATAAATTACAACGCTTAGTAGGGCCTACTTTTTATATTTTTCACTAGTCAAAAAAGAAAGTTCAAGTAACGAAGGAAAGAAGTTAATGACTCATTGAACCGGGCAACAATCACTTCTTTTTTTCTTCAGCGAACCAATAAGAAAGAGAATACAGCATAAGGAAAACATGTTAAACATTACTAAAGCGGGATAAAACCGTGTAAAGATAAACACATTTTAGGTATTTGAGAGGAACGTTTGGAAATTTAGGAAAAAAAAAGTTTATCCCTTTACGAAATCGAATCTAATACAATTTTAAATTTGGAAAGAAAAATTTTTTTAAACTCGTAAATTAAGGTAGCGGTTAACGAATGTAGAGGAAAATTTTGATTCGTTAACGTTAATTCACAAATGTAACTCGTTAATAGTCCGTTACTTCTTTTCGAAATTAACGAAAGCGTTAAAAGTTAACGAGTTATTAACGGATTTAACACCTTTTGATACAGTTATATATATATATATATATATATATATTATATAATATATATATATATATATATATATATATATATATATATATATATAATATATATATACATATATATATATATATATATATATATATAACTACCTTTAACGTGCTTTATTAATCCCCTTGCCAGGCGTAACACGGGGACGCACAGGAAATCGAAACTTTAAGGCCGGCTATCCCAAACAGCGCCACCAAACGTGTTCGCAGTCCGAGTTTAATTCTTGCCCCCAGGTAGAAAGAACTCCAACTGCTAACCCGGAGGATTTGAACACCAGCGTCTCTCGTATAAGAGGCGGCGTACTCAACCTCACTGCGCCACGAGGCGTTCTAATAATATATATATAATAATATTTAAATTATATATATATAGTTATTATATATATATATATATATTATATATTATATAATATATATATATATATATATATATATAATATATATATATATAATATATATATCATATCTATATTATATATATATAGTAATATATATATATAGTGATGGATCGAATAACAGCAACCGCATATGCGGAGCAACCGCAACCGCGGTTGTCACTGGTCTACACAATCGCAATACACCGCAACCGCGGTTGTCACTGCTTCAACAACCGCAAACTGTGGTTTCAGGAAAGTTATCTTTTACAAATACTCTCTTATGCTATCAAAATTTCTCCCTCTCTCTTTATTACATAAAAACAAACTCTTCAAATACTTCTCAGATAAGACAACTTACTAGTTCTGATTTTATACTAATTGAATAATGTGTTACCCTCTTGGAGATATTTGAAGAAATTACTAAAATGTTAAGATTTCATTCGTCCTCTATATCACTAGTAATTCATTTTATTGTGTTGTTAAAAACTCTTCACCCAGACCTCAGATTTCGAGGCTGAAGAGGGAATTAAATTAAACTGTACCAAACATTAAATTCCGGAATTAACTCGAAGATGATTTGATAATTTGGGAAAAGAAATTTTTTGTATTCCATCGCAACGTATCCAGATGCTCGATATAAAGTGAAATTTTTTACAACTTCATGTTTTGAAGGAAGTTCAGGAAAAAATAACAAAACAATGTAAGGAACTTTCTTCAGAATATGGAAAAGAAATATCTATTAACAGACATCCTTAAAGAATTTAAACTGTAGACATAAAGCAACCTTCAATCAACATCCAATCCAAAATCTCTGCTAGAAACCATGAATGCTCATTAAACCATCAAGTAGTGATGATGATACAAAAATAGTGTTTAATGAAAGTGTTTTGGATGAAATAGCAAAATATCAAAAAAAAAAAGGATCGATCCCGAAGATGATCCTCTAATGTGGTGGAGAGAGAACGAACATAGCTTCAAAGAGTTGAAGATGATGCCTAAAAGATATTTGTCATGCCCATCTAGTAGTATACCAAGCGAACAACTTTTCAACGGTGCTGGATTAATTTATGACGAGAAAAGGATGAGATTAACAGGAGAAAATGCAGTAAATTGCTATTCCTTAAATCTAACTTGCCGCTTCTAAAATTCAATCTACAAACGCGAATAAGTAAAAAAGCACCTTTAGTCGGATACTTTCAGATTTCACAGGGCGGAGGATGGGGAAAGTGGATGGTGTTGTGCATTGTGCATGGATCCTCGTTCCGCACCCTGGTAACTCATTTAGAACATTAGAAAACATAAGAAATAAAAAGACAGTAAGAAGCCACATGGGCCTATCGAGATTGTCCCAGTCAAGTCAAGTCAACAGAATCAATCACCAAACAACATGTTCATTCAAATCCACAAAGCACCCTAGGGCTTGTCAATAACTTATATACTATACACAACTCTATATACTATATAAAACTCTTGTAAACAGAGGCTAAATTGCACATTAAACGACCAGAAATTTAGAAATTTTTAAGGTTATAATAAAAATACAAATAATAATAATAATAATAATGAATAAAATAATAATAATAATATAAAAATAATAATAAAAATAATAATAAGAAATAATAAAAATAATAATAATAATAATAATAATAATAATAATAATAATAATAATAATAATAATAATAATAATAATAATAATAATAATAATAATAATAATAATAATATTATTATTATTATTATTATTATTATTATTATTATTATTATTATTATTATTATTATTATTATTATTATTATTATTATTATTATTATAATTATTATTATTAATATTATTATTATTATTATTATTATTATTATTATTATTATTAATTATTATTATTATTATTATTATTATTATTATTATTATTATTATTATTATTATTATTATTATTATTATTATTATTATTTATTATTATTATTATTATTATTATTATTATTATTATTATTATTAGTAGTAGTAGTAGTTGTCACATGCTGATTTTCCAAAGCAATGGTTAAATTGACTATGTTGGCACCAAGCCGCAACCGCGTTGTTATAAATTTAAGAACCGCACTGCCGGTTGTTGGGACAAATTATAGCCACCGCAAAAAAAACCGCAACCGCGGTTATGCAAAAACTCAAGCCTCGCTCCATCACTAATATATATAATATATTAATACTATATAATAATAATATATATATATAAAATATATACAATTATATATCATATATATATATATTTGGAAATTTTGTGGATGGGTAAATTCAAGTATATAAATAATATATATGTAATATGCATATTAATCGCAATTAGATGTAAATAAAGAAAGAACATATAATGGGAAGGTAAAGAAATTACTGCCTTCACTGGGAATTGAACACCGGCCTTTTGCGAATGAGGCCAATATATACCCCGATGCTATACACTGGAGCTATCCTCACAACCCAAAAAGCTGGATTCACGAACAGTTTATAAAGCCACCGATGCTCCCGTCAAGGCGACATCACCAGGTGTCCAACCTGTCCTATCCTCTTTTCTTTTATTAGATGTTAAATATTGCATATTAATCGCAATTAGAACGATATAAATAAAGAAAGGACAATAAGGGAAGATAAATGAAATTCATGCCTTTTCTGGGAATTGAACACCGCCTGTTTGCGAATGAGGACAATAATACCGATGCCTATACAATGAGCTAATCCTCCAACCCAAAAAAAGTTGGATTCAAGAACAGTTATAAAGCAACCGAACTCCCGTCAAGGTGACATCACCTGGTGTCCAGCCTGTCCTTCCCTCATTCCTTTATATTTTTGATTGTAAATATTGCATATTAACTCGCAATTTAGAAGATGTAATAAAGAAAGCACATATAATGGGAAGATAAAGAAATTACTGCCTTCTTTGGGATTGAACCAACCGCCTGTTGCGAATGAGGCCAATATTACCCGATGCTATTCAACTGAGCTATCCTCCAACCCCAAAAAAGTTGGATTCCAAGAACAGTTATAAAGCAACCGAGCTCCCCTCAAGTGCGACATCACCATATATATATATATATTATATATATATTTAATTATATATATTTAAATATAATATATATATATATATATATAATATATATATATATATATATTATATTAATATATATATATATATATATATATAATATATTGAAAGTGGTAAGTGAGTTGTCTTGAAAACCACCTTCAATAGAGGGATGTTTGATGTTGAAGAGATGAGGCGATGTCATGATAAAGTGGCGTTTCTTCCCGGAGGCTGCTTAGGAGTCATCGGTGAGGCTAGCAGTCCCTGCCCAGACGCCACAATTATATATATATATATATAATAATATATATATATATATATATATATATATAATATATATATATATATATATATATAATATATATATATATATATATATATATATATATATATCTATATGGACCTTAAGTAATACATGGTCCTCAAAATAATTTAGTATTGGAAAGGTTGGTAATAATTTTTATAGCAAAATTAAAATTATAAATTCGATTTGCTATACATAAAAAGAACTTACTTTTTAATTTTTTGTGCTTACAAATTGATTTTATTTTCCCAATTTCATTTTATTACTTTATTAGTTTATTTCAAGTAAATATTAATTATTTGTGTAATATATATATAATATATATATATAAATATATATATATATAATTATCCACATTTGTTTTGTAAATATCGTGTATATATAAATAGTAATGTATATATATATATATATATATATTATATATATATATATATATATATATATATATATCTGTTCAGATTTTTTTTATTTCTCACAGTATGTAGATATAGAACGGCAGGTCCTACAGTAAAACAAATTATATATTTGGAATCAGCCGAAAATTCTAAGGATGGGATTTAACTTTTTTTTTTTTTTTTTTTTTTTTTTGGAAGTAAATTTTTTTTTTTTTTAACTAAAGGAATACCCTAGGGTAAACCGCAAAGATGGCAGGTGTCGGGTCTCTCGGCCTCCCGATGGACGACGGGGGAACTAATCCCCCCCTCCGGGATGGTCTCCGGAACCCCGCTCTTTGGTCTTTGGGTGTTGCGGGGGTTCCTCCGACCATCCCCTCCGGGTTATGAAACGTCCCCCTTGTCCCCGTCGGCTCGAGCCCCTAATAAAACTTACAAATTTTCCAAAACAAAAACAAATTATTCCACCAATTTAGGGGGCTCGACCGACGGGGACAAGAGGGGGGGACGTTTCTTACCCCGGAGGGGATGGTCGGAGGACCCCCGCGACCACCCCAAAGACCAAAGCAGCGGGGGGTACAGGAAGCACGCATCCCCGGAGGGGTGATTAGTCCCCACCGTCGTCCACCGGGAGGCCGAGTTACCCCGACTCCTGCCCATCTTGCGTGTTTTACCCTAGGGTTTTCCTTTTAGTTAATAAAAAAAAATTTACTCAAAAAAAAAAAAAATAAAAAACAGAACAAAAACCAAATAAAAAAAAAAAAAACAAAAAAAAAGGTCAAACCCATCCCTAGAATTTTCGGCTGATTCCAAATATATAAATTTGTTTTTATCTGTATGGAGTCCTGCCCGTTCTTATCTACATACTGTGAGTTGCTATTAAAAGAATCTGTACGCTATCTATTATTTTATATTTAATTTAGTTATATTATATATATTATTATTATTATATATATTTATAAATATATATATTATATATATATATATATATATTATATATATAATATTTTATAATATAATTATATTTTATTTATACCTATATATTTTTTTATATTATTTTTTTTTATCTTCTTTATATATTTTTTATTTTTATTCCGTTCATAACTTAGTATATGTATTATTTTTTATATATATATATATTATATATAAAGAAACAATTTAAAACCACTTAAGAACTAAATAGGGAAATCAAAATATTAAAAATTAAACAGTTGTTTACGTTTCGAGACTAGTACAACGTCTCCTCCTCAGAACTCTAAATGGAAAAAAAAATCATATTTTTTTTCCATTTAAGTTCTGAGGAGGAGACGTTGTACTAGTCTCGAAACGTAAACAACTGTTAATTTTTAATATTTTGATTTCCCTATTTAGTTCTTAAGTGGTTTTAAAGTTTTTCTTTACATTTTAGAGGTTTGAGCTGTTTTAAAACTTCTATAGATTTTTTTTCAATATACATATACAGATAATATACATATGTATACATATTTATTAAAATAAAAAATATATATATATATATATATATATATATATATAATATATATATATATATTTATATATATATATAATATATATATATATATATATATATATAAATTATATATATATATATATAATATAATATATATATATATATATAATACACACAAATAAAATATTTAACGTTGAAATAAACTAAAAAATTAAATAAAATGATTGAAAAATAAATCAATTTTGAAGCACCAAAAAAATAAAAATAAGTAAGTTCTTTTTCTAAGCAATCGAATTTTTAAATTTTCATTTTGATATAAAGAATTATTACCTAACCTTCCATACTAAATTATTTTGAGGACCATGTATTACTTAAGGTCCTATAATATATATATTATATATATATATATATATATAATATATATATATATATATATGTATATATATATATATATAATTTATATATTATATATATATATATATATATATATATAATATATATATATATATATATATATATATATATATATAATATATATATATATATATATAATATATATATATATATATATATATATAATTATAAATATATATTATATATATATTTATATAATATATATAATCTTGCGAGGAATGCTGATAGCATGCCTCGGAGATGGGTCGTGATTCGCCGTAACGACCCTCTAACTTTCGGCGAAATTGTATTGAAACCGTATGGGTACATGGAATGTCCAGAGGAATAAATGTTGAGGAGAAAGGAGAGAGGTGATGGATGTATTTAGAAGGGCAAATTTGATTTGCTCGCTGTGACTGAAACAACGATGAAAGGAAACGGTGACATTAAGTGTTTGATGTGAATGTGTGCGTGCTGGTGTGGAAGAGAATGAGAGAGGGAGATAAGGAGTTTGCAATTTGATGAGTGATCCTTGGTATCAAACCATGGTAAGACTTTGTGTGTTGAGTCTACGAATTCTAATGGTTAAATTTAAGTTTTGAAAAGGTCAAGGTGTGTGTGGTTGTGACGTATGGTCCATCTGAGGGACAACGTTGAAGAGAGTACGATTTTTTGGGATAATTTGAATGAAATGTTCTGGATGGGGTGAGTTGGAGTTTCAGATTCATAGTGTTGGGGGACCTGAAATGGTTTGGATAGGTGATTCAACCAAGGGAATGGTATAGATAGTTGGTTTTGGTGGGGGGAGAAAATGAGCATGGTAGGAAGGTGATTGATTTCCTGTGAAGAGACAGGTATGTGTGTAAGTAATACTTTCTTTAAACACAGAGTATCCATAAGTATACAGAGTTGGTGTAGGTAGAATGGTATCGAAGTAAAAGTATGATTGATTTGTGTTGGTGACGAAAGGAGATGTGAAGTATGTGGTTGGATCGTTAAATCAGTGAGGGGTTTAGGAATGGGATTGTCGGATCATTATGTTGTTCTATGTCAAATTAAGTTTAGTGGGGGCTTGGATGGCGAGGAAGGTGGATCCGAAAGGAAGTAGGTAAAATTTAAGAGTGAGAAGTTAAGTGAGCAAGAGAATAAGGATAAGTATGTAAGACGCTCGCTAGTAAATCGGTTGAATGGTGAACAAGTTGATACTGAACAAATCTGGGGCAAATGAAGGAAGCAATTGTTAGTAGTGCAAAGGAAGTTTGTGGATGTGCTAAAGTAGGAAGTAAGTAATGTTAACAGCGAATGGTGGAATGAAGAGGTGATGAAGCGGTTAAAAGTAAAAAAGAACGTGGTTGAATGTACTAGAAAGCAAAATGATGAAGTTTCAAAAGAAAGAAGATGCTTGGAATTATATATAGTAGGAAAAGAAATACTAAAAAGATGTATACGTAGTAGAAAACAAGAGGTAAATGAACAGTTGGAAGGAGGATGAAATGAGGACCTACAAGGAAATATGAAATGCTCTTCTGGACGGAAGCGCGAAAGGTTAAGAATGAGAATAAGGGGAATCTGCTTAGATAATGAATAGGGAGTGGGCTTTTGTAACTGATGAAATGGAATTGAGGGAGTGTGGAAAGAAGACTTCGAAAATTCTGCACAATATTACCAGTAATGATGAGGTGTTAGTGAATGGTGTGTTTTGATGGTGCAAGAAGGAATAGGTATTTTGGGATGAGGTTATTAGTAAGGCGGAGGTAAATAGGTAGAGTGAGAAATTGAAGAATGGTAAATCTGCAGGTAATAAGATGAAATTTACTAGTAAAATGATCAAGAGCGGAGGCGAGAAGGTGATTGATGGATTTGGAAGTTGTGTAATAAAGCGTTTATGGAGGGTATAGTCCCAAGGGATTGGAGGAGAGCGGTAATAGTACCCTTATATAACGGTAAGGGAGAAAAGGGGAAACTGTAAGAAAATTATAGGGAATCAAGTTTATTGATGTTGTATGGGAAGGTATAGTGCTTGGTATGTTGGTCGAAAGAGTGCGTCGAGTGACTGAAGGGACCTGATTGGTGAGAACAAGGTGCGTTTTAGGAGTGGTAGAGGATGTGTGGATCAAATCTTTACATTGAAACAAATGATTGAGAAAATGAGGAGAAAAAAAAAATAAATTATATTTAGGTTTTAAATGATTTACAACAGGCGTATGCATATTTGAGTTAATAGGGAAAGCTTTATGGCAGTATTAGTGATATATGGTGTTGGTGGTAGGTCTCTGAATGGAATCAAAAGTATGTATGACGATATGAAGCGTGTGTAAGCATAAATCTGGTGTCAATGGTGATTGGTTTAGGATAAATAGCGGAGTGAGACACGGTTGTGTTATGTCTCCTTGTTATTCAATTTTATAAGGATGGGGTTATGAAAGAATTCGAGGGTGGGGATGGCAGGAATGGTGTTAGAAGATTGAGAATGGAGAGGAGTGGAGGGTGCCCTCCCTATGTTGTATGCGGATGATTTGGTTCTGTGTGGCGAGTCTGAAGAGAGTTTGAGAGGATTGGTGGAGAGATTGGCAGGGTCTTGTCAAAACTAGGGTTTGGAAAGTTAAACCGTAAGATAAGAGTAAGGTTATGGTTGTTGAGTGAGGAAATCCTCAGTGTGAGTTATTTAGATGATGAGCACTGGAGCAAGTGTCTGCGTTTAAAATATTTAGGGATGTGTTGGATGAAAAGGAACGATGATGCAGAGTGTAAGTTAGGAAAGTTGTGAATGGCAGGAAGGTGGCTGGTGCACTTAAATCGTTTGGTGAATGTACAGGGACTAAGTCTTCTGGAGTGCGCTAGAGTCTTACATGAGGGTATGTTGTTACTGTGTTATTGTATGGGTAGTGAGACTATGGTCTGGAATAAGAAGTATAAGATCTAAAGTTCAAATGTGTTCAGTATGGACAATCTTAGGGGCATGTAAGGTGTGAAAAGAATTAATAAAGTTAGGAATGAACGTCTTAAGAGAGTGGTGTGGTGTGAAATGGGGGTAAATGCGAGAATAAATGAAAGTATGTTGAGATGGTTTGGTCATCTGGAAAGGATGAATGAAGTCCGTTGGTTAAGCGATGTATAGTGGGAGTGTGGTTGGGAATCCGACCGGCTGGGAGACGGAAGAGAAAGTGGATTGAGTCGGTGAACGAATGTCTGGGAGAGAAAATGTGAGTTTGCAGAGCGAGAATAAAGGTGGCATGATAGGAGAGAAGTGGCGGGGTTTTGTATGGGGCATGTTGTGGCGCACCTGGGCCAGGGGATGAACCCTACATTGACGATTTACCATAGTGAGGGTCCGTCGCGGTCCTATGATGCTCTAGGGTGGATTTTCTGTCTGTGACGAGCTCTCACTAATTAATGGTACAGAGGGGGCGGTAAGGCTGGGCATTCTTTTCGACTTGTCATGTTCTCCTACTGCTTTTCTTTTCCGATGCTTGTATAGCACCTTACCCCCAATCTGGGGGCAAAGAGGAAGGTGAAGAAAGAAAGAAAGAATATAGTATAATATATATATATAATATATATATATTATCATATATATATATTCTTTTTGTGTGTGTTTATATATACTATATATTTATATATATATGATATATATATATATATCCCTATATATAAATATATATATATTATATTATATTTATATATAATATATATACTATATATATAGGCCTCTCCTCTTTGTATGCGCGTTTTCGTCTTACGCTTCCTTATTATTACTGAGAGTTGTGGTAATCAAGCATAATAATATTTTGTCTATATCGAGATATATATTTATATTGTAAATTAAATACTTGGTTGATCCCTCTACCAACCTTTGATGACTCCAAAAAAAGTTCGCTTCATAATTTATTTTTTAAGGCTCCACACCTCCATTCCGATTCCCAAGTAGAGAACATTTTCAAAAGCTCATGAAAGATTCTAAAAATTGATATTCGAATTTAGAGACGTTTGAATAAGCTTCAAATTTTATTGATTTTGCTTATTCTTAAATTATAATCTATTTCATTAAAATTGTTAAATTATTAAATCCAATTGTTCATTACACTCAAATTATATGCTAAGGCCTATACAGTCATATAATCAATTATTTCAAACATTGAAGTCTAAAATTTTATGCTCACTTAGTGTGATAATCTCATGAATTAAAATATTCGAAGAACGTAATACAACAAGAGTTTCTCAACTTTGGCTTTTCTGCCATCGTTAACAATGCGTTCAATTGCCTGTTAGTGCGTAATCTGCCAAGAAGATCGCTTTCTAATAAGAGCATGAAGCCGTTTAAGGCTGAAGGAGGCATCTTCAAACAAAAGGTCCTACATCAGCAATTGGTCAGCAGGATTTGCCATACTCAAATATTAAAAGAACCCCAGCTTAAAAGCGGTCAAGATTTGGATCAGAACAGGAATCACTCTTTGAACACTCTAAGATCGTCTAGGCCTCAACAGATCTCCCCTCTATAGCGAAGCATAAGAAGCCACACACAATTGGTGTCACCCGTCCACCTTGCAGTGATAGAGGCTGCTTCGTCTTGTCCTCGATCAACAACTGTGTTAACAAGCTTAAACAGGTAAATCACTCGGACAACACAGTTAAGCAGAGCATCGGAGAAAAGTACGAGGATCTCAAACTTCCTGGTGACGGAGAAAATACGAAAATCCACTTTCTTTGCAATACAACTTGATGAGACAACAGACGTCGCACAGCTTTCACAACTTTTGGTTTATGCTCGGTTTGTTTCGGAAAATCGGATTGAGGAGGAGTTCCTCTTCTGAGGCCACTGATAACAACTACAAAGGCTGAAGATGTCATGAACATTGTTTCCAACTTCTTTCAAGAGGAAAATCTCTCGTGGGAAAAGTTGGTTGGTGTGTGCACGGACGAAGCTCCCAGCATGCTCTGCTCCAAGTCAGAATTTAGGGCTCTTGTCAAGAAGAAGAATCCGGCTGTAATTACAACATACTGCGTGATCCACCTTGAGGCTCTGGCCTCCAAGAAGCTCCCTGCTGCCCTCGTTCCTTCGCAACTGTGATCCGCATCGTCAACCATATCAAAGGACGAGCACTCAACACCAGGCTGTTTCGTCAGTTGTGCCAAGACATTAATTCTTCCTACCAAGACCTCCTCTTCTACACATCTGTTCGTTGGTTGTCAAAGGGCAATATTCTTGCTCGTGCCTTTAAACTCTTTTGATGATTTGCAGATATTTCTTGCAGCTCAAGGGAAGGAAATGGAGCAGTTTTTAAAGGACATTTGTGAGCCGTTCAGTGTAATCTTGCCTATTTGGCAGACATGTTCGAAGCTTTGAACCGACTCAACCGGAAACTACAAGGCCCAGGTACCACTATCATAATGCACACAGATGCCATCAAAGCTTTCCTCGACAAGCTAGCCCTTTGGACGCGAAATGTTGAGATGGGAAATATAGCTTCGTTCCAACGTCTGAATGAGGTTGTCGGTGAAGACCCACTTTCAAAAGAACTGCAACAAGACATCAAGGAGCACTTATTAAGCCTCGAACAAGAGTGCAGACTCTATTACCATGATATTGATGCAAATGAGAATACGCAACTTAAACTTGCCCGAAATCCTTTCCGCTGCAATGTAGACAATCTTCTTCATGACATACAAGACTAATTTTTGGAACTCATCAACACTACCGCAGCCATAGAGGAGTCCCAGAAACAACAACAGTTCAGCAACTCTAACTGCTGGGCAAAAATGATTCCCGCTTTCCACAAAGGTAAATCAAACACAATAACAATTATCTCTAAAACCTGCTACGCATTCCGCAATCTGAAGCTTGATACAGGAGGCCACATGCCAAGATAGTTAGATTGGCATACACTGATTATTTTTTGTTATGTTTTTTTTTTTT
>JABUQX010073981.1:0-7500 GCA_015478945.1 Trachelipus rathkii | reverse complement strand
TCCTCTCCAACAATATTCAGTAAATACTTTTTTCAGCGCCTTAATGTCAGCGAAAAAGGTTCTTTCTTACTGATGCGGTGGATACAGGCAATATACTGCTAAGATATTCAAGAGAGTAGCAATGTTAGGAAACTCCTCTTGTCACACTTAGCCAAAGCACCGACCGCAGTTTTGGTTTTTCATTTTTCAAACACCATTTACGCTGCCAGAGGACCACCACTTCTCCTTTTAGGAGTATCTTTCGTGAGGCGTCTGGAAGGGTCCGTCTTTATAAAAGAGGATGTTTTTTTCCAATATGCTTATAAGGTACATGCACTTTCTGGTAAAAATATACTGAAAGTTGGAAATGATAAGTGGTTTTTCAGCCGAAGGAGAAAAATTGATCAGTCACGAAGAATCAGATCATCATAACATGGAATAAAACTGAGATCGGGTAATATTGATCGGGATCTGATAATAGGAACATTACAACGATGTTTCTGAACTTCGTAGTTCTTGGAATTGTTATTTCAATACCTAATCTGTCGCATACATTTTTAGCTTTTGTGAATATGGTTTAAACTCTGTGTCTGCATTTTTGTCTATCTTTTTCGAGAAGTTGAATAATGTCTCACTAGTTTATTGCACTGACAATGTCCAAATGGACACTCTGTAACTGTTTTGACCAGGTGTAGGTTATTCCAAGAAATTTACTTAAATCGTATAGTTATAAAATTCAAATTACTGATTGAATTTAACAACGAAGTACCTTTCTGTGATAATTCACCAGGGCATTCTTTTATTTCTTCCAATGACGCAAGTATTGGCTCAAGAGTCTCTTTAAAAAGGAAAACTGCTTCATGCCGCTCACACATCTGGTCTCGTACATCTTTTGATCATCTTGTTTATTTTGGTTACTAGAAAACTCTTTTATTTTTATCTTCCAAGAAATTTTGTGCGCTTCGGACTCGATTTGAAAAAAAGTGCATATTTCAGAGATGAATCCTAAGACGTTTCGAATTGCCTGAATTTTAGAAGAGTCTGAGAGACATAGATTTAAACAATGTGCTACACAATGTGTGTATACAGCTTTAGGAAACTCATTCCGAATAACAGATTGCAATCCTCGGAATTCGCCTCTCATGGAAGAGGCTCGATCATATCCTTGGCCTCTTAAATTTTAGAGATTTTAAACCAAGATTTTTCTCTGAGATATCATAAACCTGAACAAATGATAAAAATCCTCTCTTATTAAAGGAGTATCACCTCCATCACCACCAATCGCGTACCTTACACAAAGTGAAAACTGTTCTGTTTGGGAAATATCCGTTGTTTCATCAGCTAATACTAAAAAAAAAATTTGTTTTTATTAACTTCTTCCACTATTTTCCTTTGTATAAGCTGACTAAATGACTGTATGATTTCATTCTATCATCGGACTCGTATACATTGAATTTTTGAACGATAGAAGTAAGTGGTTCTTCAAAAAATGGTTACCTCCATTTGCTTGAAACCTAAAAAGGCTTCTAAAATTTCCGTCATTTTCAGCTGAAGTTGATAATTCAATATGTCCAGAGTCACTTGAGCCCCTTAATGCAAGACCTTGCTGGCCGAATAAACGTATAGTTTCAATCTTCGATCATTTTTTCTGGAAATAAGGCTTCAATTATCTATCTTATATATATATATAATATATATATATATATATATATATATATATATATATATATATATATATATATATATATATATATATATATATATATATAATATATATATATATTATTATATATATATATATTTTTGTTTGTTTCTGCGTGAAAAAATTTTACACTGTCGGGATTTTCGGGGGGGGGGCTGCAGCCCCCTCAGCCCCCCCCCCCTGGCTACGCCCCTGATATTATATATATATATATATATATATATATATATATATATATATATATATATATAATATATATATATATATATATATATATATAATATATATATATTACGTTACGTACTTTCAAATCTTTGGATTCCTTCAAAGATAAAGAAGATTTACATGCAAAGTTAAATTTTGACCTTAACGGAATATTGTATAGCGAATACAAATTTTTTTTTCCAATACTAACTTGTGATATTGGATAAACGGTAATAAATTATTTCCGTCACCAATGTATTCATTAATACACAAAAGATAAATTATTAGTAAATAATTCACAACTATACACAAGTAACATACGTTTCAAATAAAATATTTACACAAATCAACATATTTTTAAACTAAAAAATAATATAACAACTAAACCCTAATATAACAAATAGAAAATTATCTTTCCTCAGCCAACATCAAAAGGCAGCCGGCTGACTCTGTTCCCCTGTCTAAGTTGACTATGTTCCGGTAGACACGCCAGCTGGTGAGGGGGCCCAGGTTCGAGTCTGGGTTGGAGCGAGAGAATGTGAGCTATTCTTTATTAATTCAAGCTTCGTCTCACTCAGACGTTAATGAGTACATTTGTGGTGTGCTTTGCTACAAATAGGAATTAAGTGGTGCCGATGTTAAGGCTATCCCACGCCCATCCTTTACCTTTACCTTTGACTATGTTCCGGGAACACTCTACTAACGAACACCGATTCAAATATAGAAAAACACCATATATATATATATTATATTATATATATATATATATATATATATATATATATATATATATATATATATATATATATATATATATATATATATATATATATATATATATATATAATAATAACAATTCCATTTTACTTCATTGCACTACATCAATTCTAATTTACTTATTAAATTAATTAAATATGAAAAATATTCTGAACGAGCTAAGCGAACGAGCAGAAATATAAAATTTCCCTGTACTCATTCATAGGTTTTACAGAATTTACTTTTAACGTAAATTTTGATTATTACTCCATCATTGGAGGAAACTAATAATAATCGTTCTAAGTTAAAAGCTTTTTTAATTTATGTGTAAAAATATAAATTTTAAATAAATAATATTTTCACTCTAAGAATGGATGACTCACCCTCAGTACGTTGTTGGGGAGAGCTTCGATCTACAGCAATATTACGAAAGAACTTCTAACGCTTCTGTACTAAAATTTTGTTCCTGTGTTAAGCCGTTTTCGTTTTTGCATTTGTGCTTACGAAACGTAAGAAATGCTAAAGTTTGCGTTCGTTTTTGTCAAATTTAGCACAAATTTGAGGAAAATTGCTCACCCAAACGTAAGGAGTTTCCTAAATTCTGTAAGGTTGCTATTTCCCGTGCTTGCCGAATTTAGGAAAATGCTTATGAAAAAATGTAAACAAACAAGATGGGGGCGTGGTAGGCCCGTAGACGTCCGTTTGATTTGATGAATGTTTCATTCATAAAATTAGCTTTAAATCTAATTTCTTCCAAATTGATAAACTCCATCACAATAGTTGATCAATTATTTGTAATATAAATCATGTTATTTTTTTATTTCTATTTATTCCAAAACCACGTGTTCCATCACAACAGCTGATCAAAATATTTTTAAACAAACGTTCGTTTATGTACAAAATTCGTGCTAAAACTGGATTAGCATTTCTTATCGAGCGTAAGCACAAGTGACAAAAACGATAACGGCTTAATTCTCGATTTCTTCGGGAAGAAGGACAAATAAAAAAAAATGAAGAAATGAGACTTTAAATGTGGTGTTAAAAACATAAAGTAACATAACTCTTCTCGAGTCAAGCCATGAAAGTCAAACAAAGTTGTATGCGTCGCGCTGCAAGAAGAGTTTACGCGAAAATGAATTGAAAATGAAAATACGTATAGAGCTTCTAAATAGTCTGTTTTTGAAATTAGTCGAGGAAATGTTTACGTGAAAATGCTTTCTTTAAGTAGTTGAATTATAGGGTCTAGAATGCATTTCCATTTTAAATTAACAATAAACACATTTGAAATAAATAAGTAAACTTCTTTTCAATAATTACATATAGGTTGCCTAGATCAAATTGTATGTTAATGCAATCAAATCATTTTTAAAATAGGAGAGGGTATGTATATAAGGGCATTTATGGAAAATTTCCCATTAGACTTAAATTTGTGCATAATCTTAATTTTCATCCGATTTCAAATAAATAGGAAAGATTGCAGCTTTGGCGAGCACTAACGTCGATTTTGAGCGTTTTTCTGTCTCCATCCGTTTTTATTATTATTAAACGTTCAATTTTAAACGGATTTCTATCAAATAAAAATCAAGGTTGAACATCTGGTCACCTCTACGCTTCGATTTTGAGTTTTTTACTAATCTTTCAGTTTTCATATTAGAAGAACAGAAAAAAAACGCAATTCTTCATTTATGACTAAAATTTGGACGTTGGTCAAAATGACTTTGAAACTTAGCTATACAAAGATATACTTATCTAAAAAAATTAATAAAAGGAAATTTTTGAGATCTGCTTTCCCCCTTTCCCACCAAAAAAATAAAAAAAATAAAAAATAAAAAAAAGTCCATCAAATAGTACAAAAGATTTTAAAATGATAAATTGCGATAATTTTTTTCTTATTTTCGAATTCAATATTAAATTTTTCAAGACGTGTTTCATATAGGATTTTGCGAGTTATCATTTTTCGTTTACATCATTTTCTTGTATATGCAACAATATTTTTTAATTTATTTTTGTTTCTCTCATGAACAGAAAAAAAGCTATCGAAATTTTTCCTTTGCCTTTTTTGGTATTTGGTGTTACTTTTTTCCTTTCGGAAGCAGATTTCAAAAATTCATCTTATTATTTTTTAGATAGTAGAACTAATCTTTGATACTTGAAGTTTCAAGTCATTTCACAAAAGAGTTTGCGACTTGTTTTCAAAAATGTCGCTGGAATTGTTTTTCTTACAAATGCCAATAGAAAATCGGATAGAGGCAAAGAAATTTTTTTAAAATCGATGAAGAAGTGACCAGATGCTCCACCTTGTCTTTTATTTGATACAAATCGGATTACAATTAAGAACATTATGTTCAAGTTTATCTTAGGGATTTTTCACTCAAATGTTTTCAAAACATTGGAGTCATCCCATAAAAATGATACACTTCATAACTTGTACACATATCTTAAAATATGAAATCCTTTTATACAACCCTTAACTACTAAACAACTAAATATTTGCCAATGTAACTAATGCGGAGCTTTTTATTTTTACTAATATTCTTTCAAAAAGGATTTAAAGATTACTTATGATGTTGATAATATATTAAATTATATAAATGGTACAAATACTTCGTTTCAAATGTAGATAAAAGTCACAATTTGAATCAAGCAATGTAAATGATATCTTTTCTTTTATTAATTTTAAATAACTTTGTTATTATTAACTTCCACGTGAATCACAGGGTTGTTTACGTCGGCTCCAAGCGGCTGCCTTTTACTACATGTTGCCATGTATATCGGTGGCAGTTGGTCTTGGTGGCCTCGAGCTTATCATTATCACCTTATCGATGTATCTGTGTCGAGCCATCTCCGTCACACGCAAGTAAGACAGTTGCGACAAACTACTAATGACTTATGACTGAGCTTCAAATAGGACCAAAATGGCTAAGTTTTAATGAATTTGTTGTTATATTAACTTTTGTTGTTATAACCCAAAGAAAGAGATAGAAATGTCCTCTTTCTGCCAAGAGAATGGCGCTTAAATTTTTTTTTTTGCAGCAAATATCGTTACACAGCACTTGCTGAACAAGTATGGAAACCCGACAAATTGTAATTTTTCATGAAAAAACTTTATGTTCGCTCGCGAATGTTTGATATACTTACAAAAACATGTTTGCTCCTAAATTGCATGCTAGTACTTATACTTTATAGTTCGATAGTTAATTTTATTTCATCTAAAACTCTCCATTAGGACTGAGATTCTTTATCTAAGAACTTGTACATTCCTTTGCATCTGGATTAAAGAGCTGCATTTCTTCAATCCTTTCTTCACTTTTTTTTTTTTTTAGTTATGAATGGCATTACCAAAAATTGGCATAAAAAGCTAAAATCTAAATATCGAATATTTAGAAATTATTATTATTATTATTATTATTATTATTATTATTATTATTATTATTATTATTATTTATTATTATTATTATTATAAAAAGAGTGCTTTTTTTTATTGAAGGTTTTTAAGAAAAATATACTTTCCCAGATTTGTTTGAAAAACGAGAGGCATGCGAGAGTTTTTCAAAGCCTGAATTAATCTGACAAAGGGCAATAACCTTTTATACCACCAAAATCTGAGGGAACCAGAAACAGTGATAGGCAGTTTCAAAAACATTGAGTAGATTTGTAAAGAAAAAAGGATGGGAAAAGATGTAAGGTTGGGGGCTGGGGGTGTACTAATTGGCGAATATATTTAAACAAATGAAACTTGAATACAAAAAAAAGAAGAAAGATTGGAAAAATGATGCACCTGGGCAAATCCGAGTGGTCAGGGTAGGATAGTTTAGTTGATGGTTAGAGCGATTAAGTTGTAGTTATTAAAAAGCCAATTCATTAGGAAGGAATGGGGAATTTAAGTAGCATAAACTGAAATGAAAAAAAAAAGATTTAGGAAGCGAAGAATTTATATTTAAAAAAAAAGAAAAAAAAAAAGAAAGATAATATTGTAGCGAAACAAAAATACATCAACTCTTGAAAGTTGAAGCTGTTAGAATATTGGCAAAAAAAAAATAAAAAAATAAATAAATAATATATATATATATATATATATATATATAATATTATTAATATATATATATATATATATTATATTTATATATATATATATATATATATTCATTTATATATATATATATATATATATATATATATATATATATATATATATATATATATATTATATTGCCCCTGGGCTCCTCTTATTTGAGGAGCCCTAGTCATCTCCAGATACCCAGCAACCTCCACCGGGCGGAGCCATAGGTCTCTTAGGGAGGTGATCTGATGTGTTCTGTAGGGAGTGTGGGTGGGGCAATTCAGCAGGAGGTGGTTGACAGTTTCAGGTTCTGTTAAGCATCTTTGGCAGAGAGGGGATGGAGTTTCTTGAGGTCGGAATCGATGTTTGTATTCTTGGAGGTCCGGGTGATGCCCGGATCTCAGTCTAGAGAGGGAGATTTGCATCTTTCGTGGGAGTGTGCCTTGTGTGGGGGATACCTCGGGAGGGTGGTAATTAATGAGGCTATTTGTTGGGCGGTTGTTGAGGTATCGTTGCGTGAAATGTGTATGAATATGTTTTGATAAAGGAGTGTTATTTGGGGGAGGGGGGATGGTTCAAAAGAGTTCGCCATAATAGAGGGCTGCAGATGATGGAGGGGATTTTAAACGATGCATTGTTTGTTCTTGTAGGTAGTTATGACATGGGTGGGAGGGGTCAAGAGTCCTGGCGTAAAATTGGGTTCCTATCATATCAAGATGGTCTAGAATTGGTAGGATTTTCGTTTCTTCATGTAGGTGCTGGATAGGGGTGGTTTTTAGGCAACCTGTTATTGTGTGAT
>JABUQX010073980.1:27500-40856 GCA_015478945.1 Trachelipus rathkii | reverse complement strand
TGATTCTTAAAGATAGGTGTCGTCCCTAGAGATGTTTTCCAACCTATGTGTCACTATTCCAATAAGCAGTGGGGCCTGTACACTTTATTTCTCATATATATATAAATATATATATATATATTAAATATATATATATATATAATATATATATATTAATATATATATATATATATATTATAATATATATATACCGCGGAGATTTTATATAGTTATGGAGTGAGTGTATATATATTATATATATAGTATATAATATATATATATTATATAGAAAATATTATATATATAGTATAGTATATATATATATATATTATTATGATTATAATATAAAATTCAGATGTGTAAACAAGGTGATGCAGTTTTATGGAAATCTGATTCCGAAACTATTTCCAACTGAGGATTCACTTACTTACTTTATTCCTCCTCAAACGGATGGCAAACAACAAAAGAGAGCCAAAGGAAAGCTCATCGAGAGATACAGAAATATGAGAAGAAAGTTTCGAAAACTGGGCTTACATTCTCAGCATATTTCTAAGAGTGTGGCTAAAAAATCTAAAACCAGTATTTTATTGCATGAAGGTAAAATATGAAGTCTTATGTTGTAGTGTTAACCAAATTTTTTGAACTTTAATACATTATTACACAGATAAGTAGTCATCTATGATAAAGCATTAAAATAATCAATTTGAAAATTATAACAGCTTTTGCAAAAATTTTAGGTGAATCCTTATCAGAGGAAGAATTTTTTGAAAAGCAGCAGTGGCTTAGGTTTAACAAAGAACCTTGGGAACAAGTAGAAAAATTGTGGAATGAAACTTCAGATAAGAGAATATCTGATATCCACCTTAAAGAGGAAGCTACAATACATAGTACTTTTCTTGATTGGCCAATATTAGAAAACACCAATGGACATATTCTAGTAAGTATATATATATATATATATATAAATAAATATATATTATATATATAATATAATATATAATAAAAATATATATATAATAATATTATATATATATATATTATATAGGTATAAGTATGTATAATATATATTATTAATTTTATTGGTATTTGATTTTTTAAAATTATGTACATTCAGTTCACAAAACACTGTTTACCTCCATCTGGAGGCGTTCCACAACCCAAACAGGGTAACTACTAGTAAAACGAGAGTATCAAAAGTTTTCAATGGTTACAGAGAATGTAAAACTTGTAGTTTAGTAGCGAAAATGAAAATGTCATTACTGTTAAATATTGAAGACCGCTAATATATAAGAATGTCGTTTATAGGTAGTACTGAATAAAGACCAGAAAAATACCACATCTAAGTGGAGTTAGTTTGTCATATACAACCAAAATGTGGAAGATGGATTGTGAAAAAAAGGTTGCAAAATTGACAAGTAGGTGGCTTGGTTTTGAACATGTAATGTTCATGTGTGAGTTTGATGTGGCTAATGCAGAGGCGAGCTTGAACCACTTTATGGTAGCGGTTTTTCGGTTTTGTGCCCAAACGCCACTCCGATTTCTAGTTTCACACAGTTTATCCTAATCCTAGCTTACCTTTCAGTTTATCCCCTCTGTGATCACTACACCAACGTTCCTGCCATTGTTCCTTTGGTGGGGTAAGTATTAGTTGGTCGCCAACCCAACTACCACACGTACACAAGGAGACAGAAGCTAAGACATAGACAGGAAGCATGAAAAAATGAGGGGACAGAAAAAGGCTAAAGTTCCATATGCCACGAAGACATAAAAGTATTGAGGCCCTGGGGGACGCAAGAAAACCACATGTTGCATAATTCGGGTTCTTAAAGTGTTAGTTGTGTATCCAACATAAGAGGAATTACATCCTACTTCTTTGCAATTAAATTGATATACAACATAACTTTTGTAATCCTCCGAACAATGACCACGGGTACTAAAGTATGAGGACACTCGTCTCGGCGTGTAATAGCTTCTTTTCAGACTTAACATGTTCCTTTACAATTATGTTAAATTTTTGTTCTTCTCTAGAAAAGTTTGTCAAATTTAATGATTTAAAATAGAAAGCTATTTGCTTTCCATGTCAAGTGAATTTTTATTTCGAGTTAAAATGTTATTTATAGTTCTTTTATAACTTTTTCTATTTTAAATTGAGGGTACCCATTATTAATTAAGTTTTTCGTTATTCTTATCACCTCTTTGTTAAAGAGTCGTCACGTTGAAGTTATTTTATAGGCTCTGTGGATTAGGGTTTTAATAATTAATAGTTTATACCTTTCGAGTATATTAGAATCATAATTTGTGTATAAACATTTACCTGTACATTAAACATTTACTTCTCTTTCGGCTCTACCATTTATAAAACAAAGTAAAACATCTAGGAATGCCAGTTTTTTATTTTTAACATCTTCATAAGTGAAGTTTAGAGAAGTTTTATTATATTATTATTATTATTATTATTATTATTATTATTATTATTATTATTATTATATTATCATTATCATTATTCATTATCATTACACATTCCCAAAATATTATGTTATTATTATTATTATTAAGTATATGATTTTAACTTTCTAAGTACACTTGAAACAAAGTATTAAACTGTTAATTTTATAGTGGCTGTTTTATAATTAGAATTATAATTACGTTATACAATGTTTTCCGAAACTGAAATATATTTGTTTGTGATGTGTTGCTCCTGCATCTTTGTCTTTACGGTACTTTACCGTATAGCATTTGGAGATTTGATTCTTTGTGGTATATTTTTTTATTCTCAAAAGCAAGCGAAAAAAAATAGTTGAAGGGAATGATCCAATATTGGAGATTTTGGGACCCCATTTTAGCCCCCATGTAAAAATGGACATAAAATTCTTAATTTTCAGACAATTTTGATGGGGATAAGAGCAAACCGCAGCTTTTTTTGATCTCTAAAACATCATTTTCGTGTTTTTTTTTTTAGGTGTCTGTAGTCATTGTTTTGGCATTTTCATTTTTTCAGAACCATTTTTCTTGACATTTTTTCTTATCAACTTCTACAATTTTTTTGAAATTAATTCAAACTTGAAATATGCATAGATGGGTCCATTACGCACAAAAGTCACGAATTAGTTTTTTGATTTTTTGAAAATTGTGCTCAGCAATGTCGAAATTCAAAACAACCTACTTTTGTTTTTTTTTGTTTTTTTAATAGATCCTGAGCACAATTTTAAAAAAACCAAAAAACTAATTCTTGACATTTGTGCGCAATGGACCCATCTATGCATATTTCAAGTTTGAAGTAATTTCGAATAATAATTGTAGAAGTTGATACGAAAAAATGTCAAAAAAAGTGGTTCTGAAAAAATGAAAATGCCAAAACAATGACTACAGATACCTAAAAACACTCGAAAATGACGTTTTAGAGGTCAGAAAAAGCTGCGGTTTGCTTCTTCCCCAACAAAATTGTCTGAAATTTATTAAGAATTTTATGTCCATTTTTAGGTGGGGCTAAAATGGTGTCCCAAAATCTCCAATATTGGATCATCCCCTGAAACAAAAAAATGTTTTACTGTACCTGTAAGCACTAAGCTGAGGCAGACTCGAAATTTTGAATTTTACTGCTGGAGTCGGAGTCGGAGTCGAAATTTTTTGTTTGAGTGGAGTCGGAGTCGAAAATTTTTTTTTAAGTTGAGTCGGAGTCGGAGTCTAAAATTTTTGTTTAAGTGAAGTCGGAGTCAGAGTTGAAAATCCAAATTTGAATTTAAGGAGTCGGAGTCGCGGAGTCAAAAAATTTATTTTACGACTCCGCAGCCCTGCTTACCACAGACCGTTCCCAATCCTCACTACACCCTATAGCTCTTCTAAATAACACCCCCCTTCCACTTAATAAAACTCCAAAAATTTTAGGCCTTACATATGAGACACATCTGACATTCACCCCACATATGGAACAAATTACATCTTCCACCATACGTAAACTAAACACTCTCCGAACACTTTCCCAACATGATTTTAGCGACAGAAAACACACACTTATCACCACATATAAACAAACAACTTCACAGAACAACATTAAACTATGCTTCCCCTGGATGGTTCCCAGCAATAACAAAAGCCAACATAAAAAAAATTAAAAAAAAATTAAAACACCGCCCTTAGAATAATTACTGGTTGTACCAAAACAACCCCCATCCACCATCTACAGAACGAAACCAAAATTCTCCCTATCACTTCCCACTTAGAGATGGTAGGAACACAATTTTACCAGAAAACCTTAAACCCATCCCACCCTTGTCACCAAATATTCAACAACCCCATCCGTCACAGATTAAAACTCCCTCCCTCCTCACCCTCCAAACTCTATAATGACATATATAACATCATTCCCCCCCCTCCCCCAACAAAACTTGGCTCTCTCATATACATACCCATCTCACTAGCATTCAGCTACAAAATCGCCCTAACAACAAAATTTTAAAATCCCAACCACCAAAAATTTCTCCTGCTGAAAACTCACTATCCAGAAGAGACCAAGTTAATCTCGCTAGGTGCAGATCAGGACACCACCCAAAACTATTACATTATAAATTTAAATTTAAACTAGATAACGTCACTTCCCCCACATGTACTAGATGCCATAACCACCCAGATACAGTAAAGAACCTCCTTCTAAATTGCCCAGCTCTCGACGCCCCCCGAACTGCTTTTCTATCACATCTGTTGAAGACCTGTGGAAACGCCCAAAGGATGCGGCCGGCTTTCTGGAGGCAGTGTGGCCCTCCAATTGAGGGGGGTCAGGGGTAAGGAAGTAAGTATATATATATATATATAATATATAATATATTATATACTATATATATATATATATATATATATATATATATATATTATATATATATATTTATATATATATATATATATATATATATATATATATGTATACTAGAGTTGGTGTAGGTAGAGATGGTATCGAAGTGAAAAGTATGATTGATTTTGTGTTGGTGAAGAAGGAGATGTTGAAGTATGTGTTGGATGTTAAATCAGTGAGGGGATTAGGAATGGGATTATCGGATCATTATATTGTTCTATGTAAAATTAAATTAGTGGGGGCTTGGATGGAGAGGAAGGTGATACGGAAGGAAGTGGGTAGAATTAAGAGTGAGAAGTTAAGTGAACAAGGTAATAAGGATAAGTATCTAAGAACACTCGCAAGTAAATCAGTTGAATGTGAACAAGTTGAAACTGAACAAATATGGGAGCAAATGAAGGAAGCAGTTGTTAGCAGTGCAAAGGAAGTATGTGGATGTGCTAAAGTAGGAAGTAAGAATGTTAACAGTGAGTGGTGGAAAGTAAAAAAGAAGCGTGGTTGAATGTACTAAAAGCCAATGATGTTTCAAAAGAAAGATGTTTGGAAGTATATAAGGAGGAAAAAAGGAATGCTAAAAGGTGCATACGTAGGAGGAAAGAAGAGTTAAATGAACAGTTTGGAAGGAGGATGAATGAGGACTTACAAGGTAATAGGAAGCTCTTCTGGAAGGAAGCGCGAAAGGTTAAGAATGAGAATAAGGGGAACCTGCTTAGAATAATGAATAGGGATGGTGCTTTTGTAACTGATGAAATGGATGTGAGGAGAGTGTGGATAGAACACTTTGAGAATCTGTATAATATTAATAGTAATGAAGAGGTGATAGTGAATGTATGTGGGTTTGATGGGGCAAGAAGGAATAGGTATTTTGGGGATGAGGTTATTAGCAAGGAGGAAGTAATGGGTAGAGTGAGAAAGTTGAAGAATGGTAAATCTGCAGGTATAGATGAAATTACTGGTGAAATGATCAAGAACGGAGGCGAGATAGTGATTGACTGGATTTGGAATTGTGATAATAAAAGCGTTTTATGGAGGGTGTAAGTTCCGAGAGATTGGGAGCAGAGAGCAGTAATTAGTACCCCTATATAAGAGGTAAGGAGATAAAGGGAACTTAGAATTAAGGGGAAATTAGGTGGTTGATTTTTATCTGGCTATCATAAATGCTGGTATTTTAGTCGAAAGAGTGCGTCGAGTGACTGATGGACTGATTGGTGAAGAACAAGGTGCATTTAGGAGTGGTAGAGGATGTGTGGATCAAATCTTTACACTGAAACAATGACTGAGAAAATGAGGAGAAGAAGAATAAATTGTTTTAGCGTTTTATGGATGGATTTGCAACAGGCGCATGATAGGATTAATAGGGAAGCTCTTATGGCAGGTGTTAATAATATATGGTATTGGTGGAATGAAATTCTGAATGGAATCAAAAATATTTATGACGATAGTGAGGCGTGTTAAGAATAAATGGTGTCAAAAGTAATTGGTTTAATATCAATAGTGGAGGAGGCAGGGATGTTATGTCTCCTTGGTTATTTAATTTGTATATGGATGGGGTTATGAAAGAATTAGAGATGGGGGTTGCAGGAAATGGTGTTAGAATGATGGAGAATGGAGGTGAGTGGAGGGTGCCCTACCTATTATATGCGGATGATTTGGTTTTGTGTGGTGAATCTGAAGAGAGTTTAAGAGGATAGTAGAGAGATTTGGTAGGGTGTGTGTAAAAGGAATGGTTTGAAAGTTAACATAGATAAGAGGCAAGGTTATGGTGTGCAGTGAGGATTAGCCCGGTTGTTGAAGTTTATGTTAGATGGGATGAGCAGCTGGAGCAGGTGTCTGAGTTTAAATATTTTAGGATATATGTTGGATGAAAAAAGAACGTATGATGCAGAGTGTAGTAGGAAAGTGTGAATGGTAGGAAGGTGCTGTGCAATTAAATCGTTGGTGATGTGAAGGGACTAAGTCTAGAGTTTGCGCTAGGGTCTTACATGAGTGTATGTTGTTACCTGTGTTAATTTATAGTAGTGAGGACTAGCGTCTGGAATAAGAGGTTATATATTCTAAATGTGGAATAAGAGGTATAGATCTTAGGTACAATGAGTTTAGGTGTGAAAAGAATTGATAAGAGAGGAAATGAAAACGTATTAGAGAGAGATTGTGGTTTGTGAAGGAAAGGCGTAAAGTTTAAAAAATTAAATGAAAGTATGTTGAAGATGGTTTGGGCGCTCATTTGGAAAGGATGGATGATAGTCGGTTTGTTAAGCGGATGTATAGTGCGAGTGTGTTGGAATCGACCGCTGGGAGACCGAAGAAAAAATGGATGGATGCAGTGAAAGGAATTTGCCTTGGAGGAAAGATAATGTTGAGTTTGGTAGAGCGAGAAGAATGGTTGGTGATAGGAATGAATGGCGGCGGTTGTTGTGAGGCGTGGCTGTGGCCCACCTGGGTCAAGGGATGAACCTGCACCTGACGATTTACATAGTATTAGTGAGGATCCGTCGCGGTCCTGTAAGCTCTAGGGTGGATTTCTGACGGCGACGGGTTCCCGCCTTAATTGATATTTGAGAAGGGCGGAAGGCTGGGCTTTCGTTACGACTGTGTCATGTTCTTTATTACTTCTTTCCGATGCATAACGCCCACCTTTACCCTTCATTCTTGGGGGCCGAGAGAGGAGGCATATAAATAATAATAATAATAATTAATAATAATATATAATATATATATATATATATATATATATATATATATATATATATATATATATATATATATTTTATATAATATATATGTTATATATATATATTTTATATATATATATATATATATATAATATATATTTATAATAAGTATTGATTTTATAACTATGTTTGGAACATCATCTAAATTTTATCTCAAATGGAATTTGAATAAAGAGAGTATTAAACACTTAATGATGAACAGAATCAAACATAAAACATGGATCAACCTTTTGAAAAATATTCACCCTGAAGGTTCAAAAGGTTAGTAGTTTTCTGTTTATTTGTATTATCATTAATGCCTGCATGTGTTATTACGTATTTCAAATTAGTAATTAATCATTAAGTATGAAGTAATGGTCATATTTACATGTGTAAATAATTTTATCATAGTATTTTTGAATGGGTTTTTCACTCCACCATTATTTTTATTTTATAGCTATGAAATCAAATATATGTACGCAAATGTTTTCATTTCAAATATAAGTTATAAGAAAAGGTTCAAGTCGTTTTTAGTGGCATAATTTTAGGAATGGGTGTAAGTCTCCTTCAGTGGCACTCGGTTTTTAGTAGGAATAGACATCCCATTTTTTTTATTCAGAGATGAGGTTGTAGTTGGAATCTTTTATCAAACAATTTTTTTAAATTATAGTGGAAATTGGGCTCGTATAATAAAATGGGGATTTAACAGTTTTGATTTCTTTAATCGTGACTGACATCTCGTGCTAATATTTACATAATGAATTGATAATATCTGGCATTTAAGTTAAAGGAATATTTTGAATAAAGTAGAAATTTATTTATATAAAAAGGGGAAATTGTAAGAAGTTAATGTAGTTATAAAGTTGGATTTGATAATTGTAATGGTAATTTTTCCAGTACGTATTTAGGCAGTGTTATTGCTTATGTTATTTCGAGGATTGATATTTTTGTTTAAATAGCCAAAGTTTTTTAAACCAAATTTGTAAAATCCAGCTATATTTTTTTCTTTCAAAATTTCCCTTTATAGGAGAAGATGCTGTTCTTCTGTATTTATTACCCCTGCTGCTAAAACCCAAAAAAGTCGCACTTCCATCCAAAAAGAATACAAATTGGAAACCTTCGAAAGGTGACATGCAAGAGGCTTTCATGATTCATGCTCTGGTAATTTTATTATTTAGTTTTATATTATACTTTTTACTAAATTAAAAATATATTCCCTTTTTACTTTTATTACTCACAATATCCCTTAAAAAGTTAAAATGTTAATTTTATGATTTATTCCATTTTAATAATGCATTTCTTTTTCAGAATGCTGAGGATATTAGTATTATGATTTATTCCATTCTAATATTAATGCATTTCTTTTTCAGATTGCAGATGATATTCCTAACATCATTTCTCGAAGACAGGAAAAGCTTGGGGAGATGTCATTACACATGCAGCCATTTGTAATTATTGAGGGAGAAGATCTTCTGAATGCAGTGCATTACTACGTGGTTATGAATAAAGTGCTATACAGATTTGATTCACCCTTAAATGCAATTGAAAACTGCTTTAAAGCTTTTCATGTTTTCCACCTTCAATACCCTATGGAATCTGAAAGTGTTTGGTTATTTATACAGAAGTTCTTTTTTGAAATTACAACTGAGTGGGATAAGACAGTTTCTGATGTGTGCGAATTAATTTCAGATATAACATCATATAATACTGACGAAATTTCGGATTAAAATTTTGATAACCTTAAAATTTATAGTTAGAAAATGGAAATTGCTAAATTTAGTTTTGTTTGCTTTTATTGTAAGAGAAAAGTACCTAGTGATTCTAGTTTGATATTACATTTGCAAGTTTTTCACCCAGAGCAGTATTCTCAAAGTAAATTTATATGTGGGCAAGGTAATTGCCAAAAGCAATTTTGTTTAAAATGGCCCTTTAAAAGACATTTGAAAAAACATCTTTCCAATTTAAAAGTTATAAACTCTAATCAAAATTACAAAAAAACAAAACAAAATTCACAAAATGATTTTATTAGTTCTAATAATGATAATCTTTTAGAGTCTTCAAGCGGTGCTTCCAGTAACATTATTCAATCTACTTTAATACGTCAAAATATTAATCTATCTAATGATAAATTTTCTCATCCTTTAGAAATGAAAGACGAATGTCAAGTCTCTTTTTTAGAATATGATGTTTCAGCCCTACAAAGTAAATTCGAGGAAGAAATTCTGCAATTTGTCTCTCAAAAATTTCATAATGATTTTGCATCAAGAAAGAAAATTAGAGAGGAAATATTCCAAGCTGAGAATTTAATTTTTAATTCATCATTCTTGCCCTTGCTTAAACACAAAATTCTTTCTACTTTTCGTGATATGGACTCGCATGCTCTAGAACAGGTTTTTAATAGCGTTCAAAATCCATTTTCAGTATTTCGTACTGAATTTTTAACTTTAAAGTATCTACGTAAAAAAGAGGTGTATGTTGATCCTCAGCTTATAACGATAGGATATAAAACCAAACTGAAGAAATATAAACTTAAAACAGTCATAGAAAAAGTTCCCATTCGTATTTGTTATATTCCTATTATCGATACCTTAAAATGTTTGTTCTCGATGGACAACGTTTATGATATTGCATGTAAATACATGGATTCTTGTTCAGAGTCTGTACTTTTAAATGATATTAGTAATGGGAATATGGCCACTAGTAAATTAAATTACCCAGGAAGAAGAATTTTTCCACTCCTTCTTTACTATGATGATTTTGAATGTGGCAATCCATTGGGTTCACATGCTGGTAAGAACAAAATAGGAGCATTTTACTTTTCTGTTCGATGTTTTCCTAAAGAGTTTCAATCGCGATTAGAAAATATTTTTTTATTAATGTTATCTTATTCATCAGATATGCGAATGTTTGATAACGAAATTATTTTCAACAAGATGATAAAAGATTTAAATTATTTGCAAGCAGAAGGTATTGAAGTGAAAATCGGTAATGGAAACTTTAAAATTTATTTTCAACTGATATCACTTATTGGTGATAATTTAGCTATGAATACAATTGGAGGGTTTGTTCAAAGTTTTAATGCGAATTATTACTGTAGGCATTGTAAAGCGAGTAAGGAAATCTTGCAAAGACAAATGACGGAAGACATTTTATTACTGAGGAGGAAAGATGAATATGAAAGAGAGGTATTATTAAATACGCCTTCAGAAACTGGTATAAGATCTGAATGCATTTTTAATAAAGTTTCAAATTTTCATATATTGGACAATGTTATTGGTGATTTAATGCACGATATAACTGAGGGTGTTTGTAATTTTGATTTGAGTAAAATCATACTTTTTTATGTAAATGTAAATATTTTTTCACTTGAAACTTTAAATAATAGGATTCGTTTTTACAGTTACGGAGAAAATGAAGCTGCAGTACCTTGCATAAAACACGAAAATTTAGTCAAAGATTCATTAGGTTTTTCTGCATCGGAAATGATTTCCTTTGTAAATATATTTCCTTACCTTATAGGAAGTTATATACCATGCAGTGACAAACATTGGCAATTGTATTTGATACTTAGACAAATTTTAGATATTTTATTTTCAAGCACACTTCAAAAGGGAATTCATGTTTTACTGTCTACTCTTATTTCAGAACATCATGAAATGTATTTAAATTTATTTTCAGATTCTAATTTAAAGCCTAAACATCATTTTATGGTGCACTATCCGCGGATGGTTTGTGAATATGGTCCTCTTATTAATTTATGGTGTATGAGATTTGAAGCGAAACATAGAGAGTTGAAATTAATTAGTAATACTAGTCAGTGTAGAAGAAATCTACTTAAAACAATTGCTACTAAATATCAATTAAAATTTTCTTATCGTTTAATTTCCAACAGATGTTTGGATGATACTCTTGTCTGTGGAGAAAAAATAAATGTAATGGATTTTCCTGAAATAGTACGTCTTAATGCAAGTTTATCAACTTATGGGGAAAGGTTTAATGCTTATCGTCGTGTTATTTTTAATGGCCGTACCTATAAATCAAAATATTTTTTGTTTAATGCACTTAAAGATGATATGCCAATATTTTTTGAAATAATTTACATTTTTGTTTATGATCCTCCCCGTTTAATATTTTGTGGTAAGCCATACAGAACGCTTGAATTTAACACTCATTTTCATGCTTATGAAATTGAGAAACCCGAAAATAAAAGTCTATCACTATCATGTCTTTCCGAGTGTGTCGATTATAACTCCTATAAGTTGAATTTTATTGGTGGTAAAAAATTTTTAAGTGGAATCTTTAATATATGATAAATACTTTATTATTATGATTATTATTATTCTTTATGATTATTATTCTTTATGATTATTATTATTATTATGATTATTATTATTATTATTATTATATTCAGTTAAAAAATGTTCTGTAGTCTTTATTTTCGTTTCTATTATATAAATCATTTGCACCTGTTTTTTTTTCATCCTCTGTTGCCAATTATGTTAACACTTGAGCATTGAAGTACTTTCTTTGCTCTAATTATAATTTGTAAGCAATGTATATTTTGTTACATAAAATTTATTTCAAATATCTGAAAAGGTAAATGTAAAATTAACTTAACTCTGATTTACTTAATTGTGATAATTAGTAATTTAAAATCTGTAATTTCAATTACGATTATTCCTTACAAAAAAAATATAAAAAATTGCACAAGCATTGTATTTTATTTATGAAGATCATATTTTCTTTATCAGTTGTTAATATTTGGTTTTGAAAACTGATTAGTTAACGATAATTACAATTTGTAAGTTTAATGGAAAATTCACAGGCTAAAACTTTTTAATTTAATCGGAATAGTTAACGGTACAAATAACTTTAATATGAAACACATTTTTTTTGTGATATTAACCTACTGAAGAGCTCATTTTTATATAGAATTTTATTATAAAGAAAAGCTCAGGTGTTCAGTATCGATTGATCTGAGATTTTCTTTGTGATAAAATTAATTGTAAAAATTTAATCACTATTTAAAATGTAAATATAAAGGAAAATAGATTTGGTGATTCAGCAGATTATAGTTATTTGTACCGTTAATTTTTCCTATTAATTTAACTTTTGGCAAGTGAATTCTCCATTATACCTACAGAGTTTAATTTTCCTAACTAAATCAGTATTTCGCTTTGACCAAATATTTACAGTGGATAAATAAAATATGATGATCATAAATAAATCAAATCAACAAAGTTTACTGTAGAGTACAGTAATATATTTGTTGCAACTAATATAAGAATGCTATAGTTACAAATCTTTTGTTCTAGTAGCCAAATTCTAGCTCAAATGGAAATAAATATGTAGTAAATCCAACGAAAATATTGCTGTTGTAACTAAACATTATTTAGTAAATCTAACCATATTTGTTGCTAAGGTAACCAATATTCCCACTTAGATTCCTAATAAATGTTTTGGTTAACCGAATCAAAATCTTTTGTCCTAGTGACCAAATTCTAGCACAAACAAATAAATATTTAGTAAATCTAACGAAACTTTTGCAGTTATAACTAAACTTTATGTAACTAAAAATAATTAATTAGTAAATCTAACCAAAATTCAGTTGCAATTGCCAAATTCCAAATTCCCACTTTGATTCCTAATAAATGTTTTGGTTAACCGAATCACAATCCTTTGTCCTAGTGACCAAATTCTAGCACAAACAAATAAATATTTAGTAAATCCAACGAAACTTTTGCAGTTATAACTATACATTATGTAACTAAAAATAATTATTTAGTAAATCTAGCCAAAATTCAGTTGCAATTGCCAAAT
>JABUQX010073980.1:17500-20000 GCA_015478945.1 Trachelipus rathkii | reverse complement strand
AGATATGAATGAATTTCCAATAATCCAAAAGATTAATGACAATTTAATGGAACTTGATGCTTTCAAAATGGCTCACCCGTCTAAGCAACCAGATTGTCCTGCAGAATTGAGATAACTATTTTCTAAATATATGTATAAACATGTTCGTTTTTTTTAGTATTATTCATTTTGTATTCTTGGTTGAGGATAATTATGATATATTTGTATACGCTCACACAGCATTTTCTTAAATAAATTCTGAAAAGTTTTAGCCAAAAATTCTTCTTCCATCCCCTCGCCTATATATATATTATATATATATATATATATATATATATATATATATATATAATATCATATTATATATATATATATATATATTTATATATTATAATAATATTATTATTATATATATATATATATATATATATATATAATATATATATATTCCGGTGGGTAAAGGTCAGAGGTCTACTGAATCCACCATAGTTGTAAATAAATCACGTTTGAAAGTATGTAATTTAAAGGAAATTGCTAAAATAAACAGAGAGAGAGAGAGAGAGAGAGAGAGAGAGAGAGAGAGGAGAGAGAGAGAGAGAGAGAGAGAGAGAGAGAGAGAGAGAGCATGTAAGATTGAGCACAGCGGATGAGTCTTCGGCATAGAGTTGGACATTGAAAAGATGAGACTGTATAATATCATGTATAATATTATGTATTATGTATACTTTCTTATATGAGCTCTTCTCAATGAAGGAGGAATGTGTTTGAAGAGTTCAGAAGAGTAGTATCCGCTGTAATAGCAATAGTATAACAATTCAATGAGTAGAAAGAAGCTGGAGATTAGAAAATGAGAAAGAGTTGATAAGACGAAAGGCCCAAAGATATTCTCTCTCTCTCTCTCTCTCTCTCTCTCTCTCTCTCTCTCCTCTCTTCTCTCTCTCTCTCTCTCTCTCTCTCTCTCTCTCTCTCTCTCTCTCTCTCTCTCTCTCTCTCTGATTTCCTTTCCGGTCGTTCTATGATAGCTGTGGTAGACGCCACCGTTCATCCTTTAAATCTATAAATAGTGGTGGTGTTCCTCAGGGTTCATTTAACCTTTTCACTGTTGGTTTTGGGGGTGGAACGACTCCATATGTGTCAGACATACTCCATACATGGGCGAACGGAACTGTTAAAAAGGGGCAAACAGCTCGACTAGTGTGAAGGATTTTTGAAGATTCCTTAGAATATCCAACCTATTAGAAGTCTATTTAATAAGAGAAATAATGTGATCCTTCAATGAAATATTACGAGAAAAGGTAACTACAAAAATATTAAGGACAAGCAATGATTTAAGTTGTGTTTTTCGAAGATGTAGTTGAGCGGATTATTTCGAATGGAAAGATGGAGGAACTGAGTTTTTGAGATATTTATTTCTCTGCCCAAATCAGAAATTCGAGCACGACCATAGGTTAGTTGCTCCAAGACCATCCTCCTAGCATGAGTTATTTGATATTTGCTGGTGCGTTTTTTAGTTTGAAAGAAATAATGAAGGATAGAGTCGTCGGTATAGGAATAGGGTAATGAAATGATAAAAGTGAAGATCATTAGTGAAAAGTAGAAAGAAACATCTCTGTTCAAAACTGCTTTGACTGACCGGAAAGGACGTCAGAGAGAAAGATTGATACCGAAGAAGGGAAGTTTAGAAATCAAAGTTCGGTTTCAGATTCTATAGAAAGCTCACGATATATCCAACTCCACAGCAGAGGATTTACCGATATGCTAAAGAGCGGAGGACTAAGAGTAAAAGAGAGAGAAGATCACAAGTAAAGCTCTCCTTTCTTGGATCATATTAGTTATCAGAGGTAAAATTAGAGCAATTAAGATCTATCCAAATCTTCATGCTAAAAATAGATTAAAAAATTTGTAAGGAACAGAAGTTTACGCGATAGGACTGTAGTTAAAAGGTTCAGGAGCTCCCCCCTTCTTTTCGGTAGATGCTGAATAAGCGCATGCTAATGGCGAGAATCAAAGGTTAAAGCTGATAAGTAGAGACGAACAATTCACAAAGGCTGGGTTCAAACTCCGGGACACAAGTTTTGGTAACCACCGGGGGATACTGCCAGAATCATATACTTTTTAGTAGAAAGCTCAGATACAGCAAAAATAACATCTTTTAAAGAAATTATTAAACTAGGTATAACTGAGATGGAGGGAGGTGGAGAAAGAATAGTAATTCTAGAATTGTCTTGATTCTAGTGTGAAATTAGAAGCAAAGATTTTAGTAAAGAGTTTAGTTTTAGCAGAAAGTAATAGAATAACAATGAGTCGGAAGAGCAAAAAAAAAAAAAAAAGAGGATAAGGAAGTAGCAAAAGTTAGAGGTGATATTTTTATGAAAAGTGTATATATTATATAATATATATATATATATATATATATATATAATATATATATATATATATATATAATTATATATATATATATATATATATATATATATATATATATATATATATATATATATATCAGAGGTGGGCACCCCGC
>JABUQX010073980.1:0-5000 GCA_015478945.1 Trachelipus rathkii | reverse complement strand
ATTCTTGGTTCGTCCTCTCATGCTCTTCTCTCTCAATTGTCTTTATCTCATATCATCTTTCATGTTTATATGGTATCAGTCCTTATGTTCACATTTCACCTCAATGTATCGTGACCCTAGTAGAGGCATTTCTGAGTAGGAGTAGTAGGCCACTCTGCTCGCGCGCCTGATAATCTACTCATCTTCCTTCTTCGGGAGTCTCTTGTAAGTCAGATATAGAATAACTATTCTCTATAGTTCTCGTGGATATAGAGAGATTCTATTATATATGGGACACTAGCTTGTAACTCGAGGATCAAGGAGAGAGGCACGGACTGGATCGATAACACTTCTAATGAGTCTTAGTAGTTTACGTCGAATCGATTCGAGAAGTCATGCCGGATGTCACTTTAAATCCTACATTACCTGGAACACCTATCTAAGTGTTTTTATTATCTTAACAACCTTATTCCCCTACTATATATAACTACTATTACCATCTTTATATACCAGTATATATTCATTCTTACTCCACTAAACTCTCGCCATAATATATTAGACCACGATTTTGCACTTTTTCCGAGTGTCCTCTTCCGTACACTTTCGTGTCTTTCTTAAATACTCTTTATTCAAATCCTCTTTAAATATATACGGAGTATTTTTATATTTTGACTTTCACACATTTTTTTTGAGAACATATTTGGTATTAATTGTTTGACCATTTCTCTATGAGCGAGCATCTCATATGAGTCGAATCATGAGTATCTTATCGAAAATCAAGATTCAAATTTATCCACACTACAGTATATATTGTCATTCTAGGTCTATTTCATTTCTACGCATTCCTTGTGCTACGATGACAGTCTACCCACAAGTTAGGTTCTTTTCTCATAACGTCATTTTCACTACTGTGTACGTATAATGCTTCTTTTCTTTTGGATCGGATCACACAATATCTAAACAATTTTTCTCCACTTTCACTCAGAGTGTCTTCTCTATATCTTTTCTCATATAATCTCCATATACCTCGATAATTTGACCAACTAAATAAAGTTTATGCTCTCAGTAAGATTTTTACATTCAGCAGATAGGTAAAATTGCGATCTTGCTTCCATTCATTCTACATCCTTTACTAGTAAAATATTTTTCAGCTGTGTGTCAACACTTGATTGCTTCACTATGACATTTTATCATCTACACTCTCAATAGTTTTTATGAATTTGTCTACACTTTCTTGTATACATTCATGTTAAACACTAATAGACGGAACTCATATATTATTAAATTCTTAAGATCGAGGCCCAACAATAGCTGTTGAGATACTAAATTAGTCGTTAAGCTTCTCCTCATATCGTATTTTATTTAAAGAGGCTAAGGACGAGCACTCTTTTATCTTTCCCTGCTTGCTTTGTGAGACACTCACCCTCCGTAAAGCCTCATTGCGCCTCTTGATTATCAATTAGTAATAATTATATTTCAAACCTAGCACCTCCTCTATAATCATTCTCAGTGCTAGTTAAAATTTGACTCTCGATATACATCCCGCTGAGGCGCATTCTTCTATCTGGATAACGCGTGCGGTGTCGTCCACGGTTAAGCCATACTGGACTCTTCAGATGGTGCGTGGTGTGATTCGTCCTTAATTGAGCCGGTTAATCATCGCTGAAAAGGCTCTTCTAATGATGGTATTGTTACACAGTCTTTCCGTTTCTCTCTGAAATTTCAACGATCACTATGATATATTATGTAGTAATACTACACCTAATAATATCTCGAGTGGAAAAACTCTTACCTGACCATCCACCCCAGCATAGCTAGTCACTCATTATACTTGCCTCACTTTCACATTCAACCACGGAACTACGTGTTGTATCTTATTACACTCGCAACCAATCATAGGAAACATTGAAATTGTGATGAGAATGTTGTCTAGTGGTCCACACTCACTTTGCTTGTCATTATCACGCAATCTTTCCCTACGGAACTCACTGAGACTCGCCAAAGGATATCCTCTAAAACCTATAGGTTAAACTGCATCTTTATAAAGAATAACAAAAATGTGACTTGCGTCCCTTCTCACCAAGAGAGACTATCCGTCGATATATACTACTAGTGGCACTTCCTCTACAACATTCACCAGAGTTCACTGGTGATTCTTCTCGTACGGGAGACTCACTATCACCAAACTATCTTCCATCATAAAAGTTTCATTACATTACTACAGACACTCACTGTAAGGAATGTCAATCTTCTGGGACTGCGCGTCTATCCTCAATCGAAAACAATATTGCAGGTTGCTCATCAAAAAATGGCCAACGTCCAGCTGGTCTGCGTTCTCTGACAAACACCTTCTTAGTCAATTGTACAAAAGAAATATTATAGAGGACAACAATTGAATCCGTCATTTCAGTTTACTCGTAAAAAACTCTTCTTCCACATTGCACTTGACTCACATTATGTCTTACTACCATTACAGTATGATTAGTTTCTGTAGATTCTTCTCAAGTTTCAAAATCTTCCTCAGCGCACAAGGCTACGTCTGAGATACGGGAATAGCTCACTTTTAGAAATCTGCCCATTCCGCTATTACCTCAAGAAACTGAACGGACTATCGCAACAAGAACTCTATACATCGTATTGTACAAATGCCTCCGTCCCTCACCACGACGAGGTTGGACCTGACACAGGGGGTAATGCGCTTTCGACATCTCTTCACTCAATACCGCTTCCCTAATATAAACGACATTTCCGGTACCTACGCACTAGCTAACTCTTTATGAGAGCAGTGTCCGATCTCCTATCAAAATAACACATCTCCTCTCATAACATACATCAATAATGAGTCAGTAAGAGCTTATTCACAACGAGATGCACAATGTCCCCGCGTCAACAAGCCGAGAGACAAGAGATCACTCTTTTCATAACCGAACTTTCTCATCCCGTTCCCACAGCAATACTCTACTACTTTCGACTTATATCAAACCCTTCTCCCCATCAGATAGAGTGAATCGTTCATGATGTGCAGAGATCGTACTATCTACACTTTCTCTATATTTAGTACGAACAATCGGAAATCGCGAGCAAAACAATCAACGGAGACTTGATCGATACCCATTCACCGTCCCATAGTTAATAGCAGATGTATTTCTGCAGCGTGAATAATTTGTCCATCGTATATTCCACCTGAACATCATTGAGGTTTTCAGTGAGAGATTCTCGGCTCTATATGCAGAACCTGACTCACTCATTCAGCCCGACTGCTGATGTTAGAAATCTGCTTAATGGTTTAGGGCTGAAATCACTCTCATCGAAACCTCCGGATAGCTTCTCATTCTCCCGTGATTTTAAGTCTCGGTTCCTCCTTTCCTGTTTAACCCTGAGATAAATTAAAATCTTCTACCTGAATCCTCACGTAATACCTATCTCTCTGCCTTTGAAGGTTGCCAAATATGGGCGGGGTTTCGTGAGAGTAAATGTAGCACACTTGGGATTCGCAAAAATGATCACTTAAAAAATAATAAATGTCAAAAACGGTTATGCACTTCAAGAGTGAGAAGAGCGCAAAATTATATTGGCCAGTCACCCCCTTGACATCATTCACAAACTATTCAACTTTCTTAGATCTCATAACCTTTATATATTAGTATAACAACTATCCTAGTTACTCTCATGTTGAATTAGGAGACTTATATAATACTCATATAGGCCTGTTGACAATTAATAATAGTGAACTTTATACTTTACAAAACTCAACTCAAATCACTATTCCATCTACTATAGAAGATCCTTTAAAGTGATCAAATACGGTTTTGAACCGGATTGTTGTTTTTATATGTATGTAAAAACCTGAATCAGTCAATATTATTATTTTACGTTTAATCAAAGAAATATTTACCTGTCTTGTGACCAATACTTTGATCATGAAATCAATGTCTTTTATAATAGACCTAAAAATAATTGCTATCATTTATATATCAAATTTTTATAAATTAAATAAGAAGATAATTTACTATTTGGAAAATCAACTCACAAGAATAATACTTACTTAGGAATAAATAAATCTATACTATTGTTTAAAAATATATCTTTATAAATTATAATAAAAATAAATATAAGTCGTTCTTTAGTATTAATGAGATTCTATTATCTATTAACAAAACAATATAAGGTTTATAGTAAATCATGATCAAATGCTCAAGTTTAGATTTCCGTGGGATATCTACATACATGGCACTGATAGATAAACCTCAGAACTTAATATTATTTATATTTTATACTTTAATATTCCTTTCAATTATTAATCAATAGTAAATATACTCTACATATTTGAAATTTATATAGACTCGACATAATATGTATATAATAATACATATATATATATATATTAAAAGGCGTAATATAATAAATAAATATTTTAACAAAAATATACAGACTGGGTGATTTGATAAGTATTAAAATATCTACTTGAAAATTAAAAATTTGAAATTTAAAACAAATGTCGATTTGTCAAGTGTGAACACAACATACAAGACCAGCTGTTTACATTAACAGTTACTTTTTGCAAGTGAGTTGCCTACTAGTAAATAAATAATTCTTTTGTTGCAAATAAAATCGTGGCTGTGACAGTTAATCATATGTTAACAAATAAATATTTAAACTTACAAATGTTTTATATTTATTACCACCATATAATAATTGCGAAACTTCAAAAAAATAAATTATCTAAAATACAAGCTTACCTGCCAGTAATATCTAGGAACGATTCAAAACGATGCACCTTACAAAATGTATTATTGCAGACGACACTCTGATACATCGATACACATAAGAAAAATAATATTATCACAAATGCTTTAAGAGCCACAACTTTAAACACCTTTATCTTTACAATAAACAAAACTGCGATACTTTACAGCAGCTAAAATTAAATCAACCATATTTAATTAATAAATATTAACAACACTTTTCAATAATCACCAGAACATAACACTGCTTTGGTAACACTATATACTTTAACACAT
>JABUQX010073979.1:32500-38825 GCA_015478945.1 Trachelipus rathkii | reverse complement strand
AATAATAATAATACGATTACATTAATAATAATAATAATAATAATAATAATAATAATAATAATAATAATAATAATAATAATAATAATAATAATAATAATAATAATAATAATAATAATAATAAGAAGAAGAAGAAGAAGAAGAAGAAGAAAGAATAAGAGAAGAAGAATTAAAGAAGAAGAAGAAGAAGAAGAAGAAGAAGAAGAAGAAGAAGAAGAAGAAGAAGAAGAAGAAGAAGAAGAAGAAGAAGAAGAAGAAGAAGAAGAATTATTATTATTATTATTATTATTATTATTATTATTATTATTATTATTATTATTATTATTATTATTATTATTATTATTATTATTATTATTATTATTATTATTATTATTATTATTATTATTATTATTATTAATTCTACAACTAGTATTACAATAAACTGAGAACATAATATTATACATGTATGTAGTACTCCTGGCAAACACAATTAGGGCGTGGATAAAAGAATTAAACTTTTGAATTTTTAATACCTTGATACTCTTCCTCAAACTTAAATTAAAAAACAAATAAAATATACATCAAAAGAATTTGATTAATGAAATAAAAAAAATAATAATAATTTTTAAAAACCTCAAAAGAATTTTCCTTTAAATAAATAATAATTCGATTTCGTTTTGTTTATATGATTTTAATTGAAAGGTGTTCCAAGTCGGCTTTCTCTAACTGGAAAATAAAACATTTTTGAAACGTCAAACACGAAAAAGAAGATTTGATTGATGAAGAAGAAGATCAAAAAGAAACTCAGAATTTAGTTTATTCATTCAATTACGTTACTCTAGCGACATTATATATCTAGCTAATTCTCTTTATTATTATTATTATTATTATTATTATTATTATTATTATTATTATTATTATTATTATTATTATTATTATTATTATTATTATTATTATTATTATTATTATTATTATTATTATTATTATTATTATTATTATTATTATTTGAATTATAAATAGTAATTTGAATTATAAAAAGCAATTTAAATTTGAAATAGTAATAGTGGTAGCAAATTAATACACTCACATAAATATCAGAGAGGAATGATTGATCTTATTAAAGATCTAAATTTACCAAAAATTAAAGAGAGAGAGAGAGAGAGAGAGAGAGAGAGAGAGAGAGAGAGAGAGAGAGAGAGAGAGAGAGAGAGAGAGAAATAAAATGAAAAACAAAGCTAAACTACAGAGTTTAATTCTTTCTCCCCTAAACCACATTGAATTTAATAAAAATAAGTGAGACCAAAAAAAAAGGTATGTTTTTCTCCTCATTTCGTTAACCTAGATTTAGAGGAGGAAAAAGCCTTGAATAAACAATTCCATTTTAAGTCTTCAAGAGAACGAGACTAAAAAGAAGAAGAAAAAGAAAAGAACTTTTAAGTCGGAATTAAATTTGACTTTCATAAGTTAATCTCGAGTCTTTAACAAAATTAGGCCTTTCATCTACTTTCACTTTAAATACAACTTTTACCTTATATATATATATATAGTATATATATATATATATATATATATATATATATATATATATATATATATATATATTATTATTATTATTATTATTATTATTATTATATATATTATATATATATATATATATATTATATTATTATTATTATTATTATAATATATATATATATATTATAGATTAATATATATACATATATATATATATATATATATATATATATATTATTTCTATATATATACAACTTTTTATATATATATATATATATATATATATATATATATATATACTTTCTTATTTACTTCATTTCAGCTTCCAGATAGGTATGTATCTGAATGTCAGTTGCGTAGCCCCTCAATCCATATCTATCCGCGAAGTCACCATTTTTTATCAGTCCTACGATGTCTGAAAGTAGTTTTCTGCCAGCACCCTCCTCCACTTCGCCTTTGCACCTTCGGCCTTCCCCAGTCTCCTGCCTCCCGCCTCCCTCCTAAGACCTTTCGCCACTTTCCCCTACCCATCCCTTTCCCAGGTCCAAACAGCACTAATCGGCCCTTTCTCATCTTATTTCATCTCTACATAAATTTCGTACTTTCTTAGTATGTTCATTGCTCACTCTTTCTCTTCTGCCTGCTCTTTCCAGCATTATCCTCAAAGGCCACATCTCCGCTGCCTGTATTCGGCTTCTTGTAACTGTGTTTGTTTTCAACTCTCCACACCATAAGAAATCAATTTGGGCGTCAAAATAATTTGTAATTTCTTCGCCTGCAGAGGTCACATTCTGTTCCTTCTGCAAAAGATACAAAGCGTTCATGCTACCTTCCTATTTACTTATCCTTTCAGAGAAATATTCCGCTACTTTTCCCCTATTTCCGAACACACTTCCTAATACATAAAATTTTCAACCTCTTATACTTTCATCTACTTATATATTTAAACCTTCCCTATCTCTCTATTTACTCTCATAACCACCGTCTTCTCCTTATAGATATTCAGGCCACCCTTCTCGAAAGCATATTCCACCTTTCAAGCCCCTCTTCCATATCCTCCTTCATGCTCCAAAAAGCGATATATATCATTGGCGTATGCCAAAATCCATTCATTGTCCATCCCATTCTGCTTTAAAATTACTTATAACCTATCTAGAACGAAATAAAAACAGGGGCGATAAAAAAATCTACTTTCCACCGTCCTTACATGAAACTACTTCTCATTTTCATATCCCGTCCTCAAATTGCATATCCACTACCTTTAGTACAAGATCCTAATTGCATTTATCTTCTTCCCCAGAAACCCATATTCCTCCTCCAGATATCCCAGAACCTATCTCTTTGGAACCGGGAATCAAAAGTTTTTGTAAACCCAAATTATATATGAGTATATATAGTATATATTTGAGAGAGAGATATATATATATATAGATATGGTGAGGTTATATAGAATATATATATATATATATATATATATATATATATATATTATCCGTTGTTGCCTCTTTTTTCTTAATGTACCCATGCTGCCCTCTTCCAACTTGTTTCTATCATCCCTCTCAGTTTTCCGTCCTTTATATATATATATATATATATATATATATATATATATATATATATATATATATATATATATATATATATATATATATATATATATATATATATATATTATTACATATATTTATATATATATATATATATATATATATATATATATATATATATATATATATATATATATCCGAATGTTGACCTATATAATCATGTATATATTTAATGTCTTCGTTTTCATTTTTTTTGTTTGTCAATTTTTAATATTTTAATTTCGTAATTTCTTTAAAATTAGTCCCTTTGGAAATAGAATTGATTATTTTGAAATCTGTTGAAATTTTAACAAATTGCGAAATTTGCCTTGATTTTCCTTTGACCACAAGGAAAATGTATGTCCAACATGAAAGAGCAAAGCAACAATACAAACATATATTATTATTATATTATTATTATTATTATATATATATATATATATTAGTATATATAGTATATATATATATATATGCCTACCCCGAGATATATATATATATATATATATATATATATATATATATATATATATATATATATATATATATATATATATATATATATATATATATATATATCACATATATATATATATATATATATATATATATTATTATTATATATATATATATACATATATATATATATACATATATATATATATATATATATATATATATATATATATAAACTTAAATACATATAGTATATCATGCATGTATGTTTATATGCATGCATGTATATGTTTTAAATTCAAGAATATATGCAGATATTATATATATATTATTATTATTATTATTATATATATATATATATATTATTATTACATCTATACTACTATTATTTTTATTATTATTATTATTATTATTATTATTATTATTATTATTATTATTATTATTATTATTATTATTATTATTATTATTATTATTATTATTATTATTATTATTATATATATTATATTATTATATTATATTAAAAAATAAATATATATGTATATATTATTATTGCTTATCTTCATATCATAAATATTATTATATATGTATTATTATATATTATATATGTGAGAGGAGGTGAGCATGCAAAGTTATATAAGATATATTGCATATTATTATTATTATATTATTATTATATTATTATTATTATTGTTAATATTTCTATATTGTTTTCCTATATATACTTAAACATATATACATATATACACATATATAAACATATCTAAATATATATATATATATATATATATATATATATATATATATATATATATATATATATATATATATATATATATATATATATATATATATATATATATATATATATATATATATATATATATATATATATATGTTTTTTGTTTTGGGCTATTCAACTCTCCTTAAGATCTCACTAATTCTCTCTCCAGTCTCTTTATGCAAGTCGACTTGATGCTTAATTTTAATAATAATTATGGGATGAGAAAACCGGGTGCTTTAAAAACTACGCTTGAAGCGTCTTTTTTTGGGGACGTGGATGGCTTAGTGGATAAAGCGCCGGTTACTGTTAACTCAGCAACGCGGAGTTCCAGTGTTCGAATCCCGCTGATGAAGAGTAAATCTTCTGTGACTCATTCAACTTTTATTTTTTCGTGATCCTCCTCCCTTGCATAGGATAGCTTGTGCAATCGATCTTTCTACGTAACCTCATATTTTCCCGCTGTCTAGCTCTCTCACCTCAAACTTAACAGCTATAGCTAATCTTACAACAAACCTGTTATCTGAGCAAATGCAGGATTTGATTTGAATTTATTTTCCGGTTTTACGTAAATCATATGTGATTTGGTAGGATTTGCCACCGAAGAGGATATATATATATATATATATATATATATAGTAGTATATATATATATATATATATATATATATAGTGTTATCTGTGTATAAAAATATATATATATATATATATATATATAAATATTTTAAGCTATTTGGATTAAATATATATATATATATATATATATATATATATATATATATATATATATATATATATATATACATATATATATATATATATAGATATATATATATATATATATATATATATATATATATAACATGTAATTTTGAGAGGTGTTTCTGTGAAAAATATTACATATGCTTTGTTTGTCCTACAAACTGAGAGAGAAAGTTAAAATCCATATATTATTTGAAACGTTATTTAATGGGAGTCTAAATAGAAAATTAGTGGGAATTATTCAAGACTTTGCTTCACCCCTTTATCTACGTACAAAAGCTTGACTTTTGCTAATAAATATATTCTTTTGATATTCTCAAATGATGGATCAATAATATGACAGCCTGTTATTTCCTTGATTCATCTATGCATAATATAGGTATTCTAAATTTATATGTATATATATATATATATATATATATAAAATTCAATAGTTTACATAATATATATATATATATATATATATATATATAGATATCTATATAAAGTACACTTGCCCTCGAAAAAAAACTCGCTTAAGAAACGAAAAATAATTAAATTTTTCCTTCAAATAAATAAGGACGTATTGCAGTTAAAGAGTTTTCGTTATATATATATATATATATATATATATATATATATATATATATATATATATATATATATATATATATATATATATATATATATATTGACCTAAATATAAAATTTTAATAGAAATGTACACCAATTAATTTATCTAATTTAACGAAAAATTCATTAATTAACTTCGTTATATATATATATATATATATATATATATATATATATATATATATATATATATATATATATATATATATATATATATATATATATAGTGAGTATAAAGATAGGTATATATATATATATATATATATATATATATATATATATATATATGTAAAAAGATATATATATATATATATAGCATATATATCCTGGAAAATTCAAGAAAACTGATAATTTCATAATTAGCATATCTAACAAATGGGGCAAAATTGTTCTTATTAACAAGGAAGACTATATACTAAATCAAAATTAATACTTAACTAAATAATAAGAATAATCATTTATAACTAATATCTAACCCGATTAAAAACCTAAACTCGGCTTAGTAAATGTGTTAAGAAATTTTTAAAGCATTTTCCTAAATTTATGAATTTATTTAAGCCGTTCATGCCGAAGATTTCCTATTTCTATTCTCTTCCCAAGCTTTATAAAAAGAATTTGATTATTATTATTCCTTTACCCCTCG
>JABUQX010073979.1:10000-15000 GCA_015478945.1 Trachelipus rathkii | reverse complement strand
ACTTAACAACAAATTTAATACTATTTATTATAATAGTGTTTGGGTGAAGAATTCTAATTTTAATAACATCATAAATAAATCAGATTTAGAACTATCGATGGATCAAAAAATCATTTTGGGCTACAGACTCTCATTTTCTCTACAAAATTTGGACCCGATTTCGAAATTTATTGTGGACTTTGAAAAATATAAAACTAATTTCAAAGAAGAATCTCACTCTCTGGATTTCATGGAAGGACTAATTATTCATAAGATTTTCAACTCCCTAAATAAACAGAAAACACCCTCCTAATTTTACACAGCTCTCTATTCACTTACAAAAAACAACAATATCATAATTACAAGATCCAACAAATGTAATAATATAGTTATACTTAACAAAACTGACTATCTACATAAATGTAACAATCTACTCTCTGATAACAACACATATTCCCTCCTCACTAAAAATCCCTTAAAAACTTTTCAAATTAACTTTAACCATAAACTAAAAAACATTCTTTCGGAACATGTTCACCTGCACAATGATTTAAAAGCCACCTTCCCTTGCCTTTCCAAATTCTATGGAATCCCTAAAACCCATAAACCTAATACCCCTCTCCGCCCTATCATCTCTAACATAGATTCTGTCCCCTATAAATTATCCAAATGGCTAGCTAAACAACTCTCCCCTCTTGTTGGACACATCTCATCATCACACATTACCAATTCTGAAGATTTCATCATCAAAACCAAAAACATCAACCCACACTCCCACTCCCTTGTAAGTTTTGATGTAACTTCACTCTTCACCTCCGTACCTGTCCCAGTAGTATCCTCCTTATTAGAAAAGTGTTTTAACGAAAAGGCCTATTGACACTTTAAAACAATTAATCCTACTTACCCTAGAACACAACTTTTTCGAATTTAATAACACTTTTCTGAAACAAAATTCTGGTCTTAGTATGGGTTCTCCCCTTTCTCCTGTCCTAAGTAATATTTTCATGGAACTTCTTGAAATTTATCATATATTCCCTAACCACATTCTCACTAATGTTACTTGGTACAGATATGTGGATGACATTTTTGCATCTATTCCTTCCAACATTAATCCACATAATATACTTGATTTCCTCAACACTATTAACCCTAACATTAAATTCACTATTGAAACTTCTAAAAATAATTCCCTACCATTCCTTGATGTTCTTATAACCTGGTCCAATAAACTCTCTACCCTCCAATTCTCTGTTTACCGTAAACCTACTTACAACCCAAGTTACATACATTGGTTTTCGTCCCATTCAACCAACACAAAAATAGGAACACTTTCTTCCTTATTTCTCAGAGCTCTAAGAATATGCTCTCCCTCTTTTCTACAAACTGAAATTAATTACCTTTTCTCTATTTTTAACAAACTTTCTTACCCTCATTTCATTATACAACGTGCCCTTAAACAAGCAAAAAAATCCTTTTATCAACCTCACAATTATAACCCCTCTAATAACAACTCTTTCTTACCCATACCTAACATTCCTCTTAAATAATTAAAATACATCTTACTCAATAATATTAAACTCACCTCTTCAGGAAATCTACCCCTTAAAGCTACTTTTAGACCCAACATAAATCGACCCACTAACATACCCCAATGTGTTTATAAAATCCCTTGCCTTCATTGTAACTCCTTATACATCGGAGAAACACATGACTTTAACCGTAGACTGTACCAACACAAACATGACCTTACCACTGACAACCTAAATTCTGCCCTCACATTACATCGTGCCACACATAACCATACTATTGACATTAACAACATGACCCCTCTCATACATTCAAAAGATTTACACAGAAGAAAATTACTTGAATCCTACTACATCCTTAACACCAATAATTATAATAGGCAAAAAGGTGAAATCAATATCAATCCCACTCTAAATAACATTTTGAACTCCACTAATTTCTATAAAAATCTTAAATCTAAAATATAAATTACTTTTTAGATTTCTATTGTTAATATTAAATTTAATTTTAATCTTACAACAACCAGCACCTGATGAGGTTTCAGAAAAGAAACGAAAATTTGTGCTTAAGTAAATTATTAAATAGTGACTTTCCTTCTAAACTTATTAAATATTCTATATAAAGGTTTATTATATATATATATAATATATATATATATATATATATATATATATATATATATATATATATATATATATATATATATATATAAGATATATATATATATATATATATATATATATATATATATATATATATATATATATATATATATATATATATATATATATATATATATACACCGTATATATAAAATCTGTATTAATAGTCAATATTTAGGCCTAGAAGGGGTATTGGTACTACTGTATAATTTAAAACATCTTTAATATACATAAAAAGAGGTAATTTTAAAAAAAAAAAAACATTTTTTTTTAAAAAAAACATGTTTTTAAAAAAAAAATTAATAAAAGCGTTTTTTTCACAACCCTATATTTATATGTATATTGTTAGGAATTTTTTCTAAAGGGAAATTTTTTTCCATATTTGTATATATTTATAGGAGCTGGGAAATTATTAAAACGTACAAGTAGTTTTGTACAGAGCAACAAAGTAAATTACTCCGTAGCACTAAGATCTAAACTAATGTAAATTCATTCGGCAATTTTTCAAAAAAGGGACAGTTCTCAGATAGCTGTCTAACTCAATCTAAAAAGAGTTTAAATTTTGTCTAAATAGCAGTCTAACAGTCTAAAATGACAGTTCTTAGATTCCATTAGAAAGGAGTTATATAATGCAGTGATAACATGCATAGTTTAAGGTACTAGATAGAACAATATGTTCGCTAATTTTAATATTGAAACTACTAGACGATAATGGCTTCTGTAAACATAGGTATATTAGTATACTAATAATTAACCTCTAAAATGTACTAAGAAGGCTTTTGAAGTCACTTAAAGTTTGAGGAGCTGATATTACCCTGCAAACCAATGGAAGTTGTAAGATCGCTGGTTCAAAATCAATCAATTAACATCTTTATGACCAAGAAAGAATGGTTTGCAATTTAAGGTATGTTCTCGTACAAATTAGTTAATGCTTGTACGCTAAACAGAATTGTAATAATAAATTCAGAATTTATTTTCCTAGCACCAAAATCCCCAAAATAAAAATAAAGGCCAAGACTGATAAAATAATATGCTATTTACATTTATCATATTTATCTTTCAATTACTTCTTATATTATAAAAAATTTTAGTCGAAGAAGAAGTAAGAAGAAATTTAATTTAAGTGGAAACATTTATATATTTTTTCCCATATAGGAAACTATATATTTTTTCCATACTAGTAACCTGGCTGGTGGCAAAGAATCGTTGTGAGGAAGGACTGCACTACCTTTTAGAAGGAGTTTTTTTCTCTACGTCCAAAGAAGATCTTAGCAACAACGACGAAGATGCATTTAGAATTTAATTTGTTCTTTTCAAAAGAATTTAATCTAAAAGCATTCTATTAATTAATTAAAAGTTTATAAGTTTATATATTTTTGTTCAGATTTTTTTTTTTATATTTCCCCAGGTTAAAATAATTTGATATATATATATATATATATATATATATATATATTATATATATATATATAATATATATATATATTAATAATTAGCTATATATATATATATTATTTATAGAATATAAAAAATGTTCTATATTCATATATATATATCTATATATATATAAATATATTTATATTTTTTAAAATTTTAATCAATAATTTAATTTTTATTAAATTTATTTTTATATTATTTTAATAAATAAAAAAATATAATATATATATATATATATATATATATATTATATATATAATAATATATAAATATATATATATTATATATAATATATATATAATATATATATATATATATATATAATTATATATATATATAATAATATATAATTATATATATGCCCCTTATCCTTAAACTATCTTAACCCAACAACTAACATACCCTCTTTTACTGCTAGAAACACATGCAAAAATTAACTCTTGTATACCCTTTTTGACACCTTACATTACTCTCAATAATGTTCCTTCTCACCTCTTTATACAGAAAACCTTTCCTCTACTACATTAGGTTCTAATTTTTTTAGGTTTTCTCTCCTCCAAAATACAAAACTGTCTTCACTTACAAGGCCAAAATTTTCCGGCTTTAACTTGATGCCCGTCATTTGGTGGTCTTTCGCACTTGAAATACAATACTTGTCCCATTTTTGCCTTTTTGCAATCTCTCTCCTCACTACACTATTACAAACCTAGTGAACGACTTTCTTAGTAACCATTTCCGCCATAAATTTCAAGTCCCAACCGTCCCTAAACAACCTATCTATCTAAAATTTCCGTTCTTCGGTCCTAGCACCGCAAAACTTGTGAAAACTCTCAATCACACTCTATCCAATGCTTTTCCTTTTGCTCGCTTATTTTCATTCCTATTAATAACTATAGTATTTCAAATTTTGTCCGCCATAATGATTCTCTTCCTCTACATGTGAGGTCCTCATTAGTATATTTATTTGTACAAGTGTGCGGATTGCAACGTCCGCTACGTGGGCCAAACAGGCCTCCAACTTTACTCGAGGATCTCGAAACACCGGGGAGTTTCTTATAGAACTGGTTTACCTATCACAACCCCAGAAAACTCCTCCATACCCAGTCATCAGTCATGCCTTTCAACATAATCACCCTATTGCACATAAAATTTTTATTCCTATTCCCCTGCCAATGATCAACTCAACAGAAAGATTCTGAGAGTCTCTACATTTTTGACTTAAAACCCGAATTAAATAAGGATTTGTCTTCTATCCCCCTCTTCACTCATTAATTAATATATATTCCAACCAAGTAATTTTTGTTTTTTGTTTTTCCACTCTAACAAATTTTCGTAACTTTTAGTTTGCATTTCGCCTTCTCTGTAAATGAAACCTAACTTAATCTTAGGTACTTT
>JABUQX010073979.1:0-2500 GCA_015478945.1 Trachelipus rathkii | reverse complement strand
GTTATATTTTCTCATCTTCGGAGACAAAGTTTGTGGTTTAATTTCTATGAAAATTGCTTATAAAGACAATACGTTGTTAAATCAAGGCGTGCACAATTATCAACTGTAGGGCACCACACTTGACCCCAAATGGAGCCTAATGTGACGACCAACTCTCTCTCTCTCTCTCTCTCTCTCTCTCTCTCTCTCTCTCTCTCTCTCTCTCTCTCTCTCTCTCTCTCTCTCTCTCTCCTCTCTCTTCTCCCTCTCTTCTCCCTCTCTCTCACTCTCTCTCTCTCTCTCTCTCTCTCTCTCTCTCTCATCTCTCTCTCTTCTCTCTCTCTCTCTCTCTCCCCAAATTATCCAGTTTTCCAAAATCACCCACCTGATGGCTCACTGACAAAGTGTCTAGCTGCAAACCTCCGTAATCTAACGGATCCCATATTGGATCCCAATATCGCAACTCCAACATCTTTTTAAAAAAGTGACACTTTTCCGGTGTCACCTTCTTACACTTATCCCACGGAAACATTCCCATAGTCTACACCCATTTCTGAATCTACTTGCTTGACAGAGGCTAATATCGATTCCATTCTTAAACAAGAGCATTTTGCTTGCTATTCCAACGATCATCTAAGTCCACACAATAAGATGGACTTAGTTGAACAAAACGTACTTCACATTCATGGCGAAGGCCCTCCACCAAATAACACTGAAAACTCCTCCCCCCAAAACCGGTCATACAACTCAAATCTCTGTTGTACGACAATTAATTACTTTTCGGATTTGTTGCTTCTCGTCGAGACCCACGTCTCAGCCTTTCCTCCCCATCTGAATCCACTTCCAACATCACCCCTAGCCACATAGAGACAATTGTCTCAAAAAGACCATCATCATAATATTTATAACAACATAGCATGGCCACCTTCCCTCAATGGAATTGTCGTGGCTACTATTCTAATTTTGAAGAACTTGTTCAACTAATAAACATATGTACACAAAAGGGCATATGCTTGCAGGAAGTTCGACTATGTCATCGCGACTTCCTCCAACCGTTGGAATATAAATCATCGCAAATCTCTAAAGAAAGAGGTGACATTGATAGAGGAGGTGCAGGAATACTTATTCATAAATCTATCCCCTATTCTTCAGTCCCTTTTCAAATTAGATTTCATGCAGTGATAGCATGAATTCATCTGTCCACTGACTTTACTGTATGCTCGATCTACTTGGCTCCGAGCAGTGAGTTTACTAAGGTAGACTTAGCTGATCTTTTTAAGCAGCTCCCTCTTCTGGTTGTTATACTAGGAGACTTCAACTTTCTCCACCACTTATGGAGCGACTCTGTCACCTCGTCTAAGTCTAGGATCTTTGTCGATCTTCTAACACTCTTTTCCCTGGGATGCTTTAACACAGGACTCCCTACATATGAACGTTTAGATGCACGATCTTTTTCCAGTACAGATATTTCCTTTTGCTCCCATTCTTTTATGGATAACTTTACTTGGTCCAGCTTTAATTATTTATACAGCAGTAACCATTATTCAATAACCTTAAATGAATTTGCACCGATCCAAATCTTAAAACTCAATTCCAGCTGGCGTTATGATCGAGCGGAGTGGACTTCTTTTTATCAGGCAACCCCTTGGTGGTTTCAAGAGTGTGCAGTTTGCACAAGCTAACCGGGAGAAGAAAAAACTCTACTACCCAAAAGGACCCGCACCAGCTCAAACATGATTATTTTTAAAGCAGCTGCGGCGAAATCTTGTCTAATTAATTACCAAACACGTAGATAATACTTTCGAACTTATAATTAGACTGTCAACTCCATAATTCCCCTTTCTTCAGTGCAGAAAGTTGCACAGAAAATATCTCGCCGCTCCAACAACTCTTCACCCATAGTCCTCCGTAATGGGCCTGATATGATTTGATTTCTGCTCCAGCAGTTGTTGCAGATGCATTAGGTTATAGTTTTACTAACCATTCGAGCTCTTCCCGCTATCCTGAAGCCTTTCAAAAACTGAAAATTAACACTGCACAGCCATACTTTTCAACAGGGAAAGGGGAAGATCATACCTATTACCGTCTCTTTGCACTTTCAGAGTATCAAACTGCACTGGCGAATAGCAAAGACCGTGCCCTTGGCCCAGTCATGATTTCGTACATTTTGCTCCTCATATTCACCCTTCTGCATCAGCGTTCTTGCTGGACCTGCATAACAGAATCTGGAGCGAATCCTCGTTTCCATCTTTTTGGCCTACAGCTTTTGAAATCCCTATTTCCAAACCTGGGAAGGATCCGAAGTTGGCGGACAACCAAAGACCAATTTCGCTGACCTGTCATACTTGCAAATTAATGGAGAAAATGGTTTCAGGCCACCCTCTCCCCGTTCTGGAGAGTAGCCAGGCTTTTTCCAACTTCCAGTTTGGTTTCCGCAAAAATCGTTCGCCCGTGATTCCTTGTTAAAACTGGATCTTGACATCCCTGAAGCCTTCTCAACTAGTGGGATGGTTCTTGGTGT
>JABUQX010073978.1:0-26779 GCA_015478945.1 Trachelipus rathkii | reverse complement strand
ATAAATATATATATATATATATATTAATAATAGTATATAATATATATATTAATGGTTACTATATATATATATATATATATATATCACGCCCAATAGGGGGGGGCTCGAGCCGACGGTGGGAACAGAGGGGGGATGTGTTTCCATACCCCGTAGGGGAGCGGGGGAGGAACCCCCCGCGACACTCAAATACCAAAGAGCGGAAGGAGAAGAATTGGCCGGGAGACGCGTGGGGGCCTCTTTCCCCCGGCAAGAGGGGGAGAAATAAATAATAGAACCTTACGCACTCTCGTTTCCCCGACAGCGAGAGACCCCGACTCCTGCCATCGGACCGGGATACCATGTGGGACCGCAGTTAGTTTAAAAAACAATTATTATTTTTTTTTAAATAACTAATAAAATGTGTACACCCGAAAGGGGGGGTAGAGCCGCGCGCCCGTATGGATTTAGTAGTCTCTCGCGTTGGTCTTTCTCGGGCCTTCCGGGTGGGATACGACCGGGAAAATCGGTAGGACTTATTTCCCCCCTCCTGGAGAAAGTCTCCAAAGAACCCCACAGCTCATTTGAATATTTAGCGGAAATGCCCGTGCGGCGGCGTTTCCATCGCGCTTCCCTCCCTCTATCGGTCCGTATGGAAAGAACTTTCCCCCCTTCTGTTCCCAGTCGGCTCAAGCCCCTATTTGGCCGTGAATATTATACATATATAAAGTAATAACTATTGTTTTATTATATTTCTTTTATATTTATTATTCCTTCCCAAGTATATATGAGTGATAGGGGTTATACCTAGATATATATATATATAATAATATAATATATATAATTCTTTAACCTAATAATTAAAATTACGGAAACGTGTTAATATTTAGTTATACCTAACCTATAATATATATATACAAAGATATATCTTAGAATAACCCAATTATTTTTAATATAATTTTATTATAGATTATATGGAATAAAATATAATATATAATATATAGAAATAATTATATATATATATATATTAATATAATAAATAATGATAAACCATATATAAATAAATATATATAAAATATATATAATAATAAACTTATTAGCCTAAATATAATAAATAATATATATAATATATAAATATATAATATAAAAATATGCATTATTATATCCTCACCTTTCATTTAAAGCGGGCTAGGGTAGCCGTACGTATAGGTAACCTTATTGAAATTCCATGTGCGGTCTTATACTAAGGAGGACAAATTTATGGTTTATTACTATAATTAATATATAAATACTAAATTATTTACTAAATATAAATATACGATAAAATTAATTAGGTCATGACGGGTCACAAAGATAATACGTAAGCTCGGATATTATCTTCTGAACGCGTTCCTTTAAAGTGAGGTATGACGTCACGGGATCTTGCAGTAAAACTTTATTTTTTCTGAAACTTAGAAATAGTGGTTGTTGAACAGAAAAATTTTCGAGTCTCAAAATGTGCTGGGTCGCTCGTCTACAAGATGGGGTTATATTATATATAATATAAAGTAGGGGCTCTGAACCTTTTATCTATTACCCTCCTCCTAAATAATATATATAATATATAATAAATTTTTATAAATATTATATAATAAATCATAATAGGTTTATTCCTTTTAGGGGTTAGTGGAGAAATATATCCCGTCACAAAACCCACTTGCTTCCAGTTATTAGTATATATATATATATATATATATATATAATATAACTTGTTTCTTTTCTTATTTTCGGGGTTTATATATACCCTAAAATCCAATAGATGGGGAAATGTCCCTAATCATATATAGATATAAATATATAATATACGGTATTTTCTATGTTAATAAAGAACCCAAAATATATATACGCATTATTATTTTATAGTGAGTTATCTATTTGTAGTAAAAAAGTTATTGGTATAGGGTATTAATTTTAATCATACCGGGGATAATATATAACTCGAGCTTATAATATAGTCAATTATTTTTCTTTCTTTTAAAATATTGAAAATTAACGTAAAAAAAATTATTAAGATTTTCATCAGTTTTATTGAGTGGTATTTTTTTTTAATTAAATATTAATTAATTAATTTTCCCTACACCTTCAACTACTTCTTATTTTGGGTAGCAGTTTTTATTCCTTTATATATATTCTGGGTGCTTGTCAACTTTAGAACAATGTCAACTTAATTATAATATCGATTATACTTTGTTATCGCAATATGATTACTCTTTCACGAATACAGAAATTTACGTATCCCACGTCCCATTTTCTTTCATCTCAATGTCTCGTTTGTGACTCAAGGAAAGTGCCATCCAAAAGATAAAACAGTTTTCCTAGCGTTTTTTCATATTTATATTAAAAAAATATCCATTTATAATATACGCTAATCGGTTAAAAAAAAACTTCAAAGAATTTGTTGTAATATACCTAAAAATTATAAAAATATAAAGTTTAAATTAGAATAGGAAAATAGTTGCGTAAAGTTTATTCACCTCAGCTAAAGTATACCCCCGATTTTTATAAAAATCCACAGTGAAGGCATTAAGAAAAGGGTGAAAAAAAGAGAAGAAAAAAATGATTGTAATGAGGCAAAGCAATCCAATAAGACTTGTAGTTTTTGTTTTGTTAAGGGGTTTTGGGGGAATGACTTGTTTGTGTAACTTTGGTAGAGTGGAAAAATAAGTTCATCTCGGTGTTTTCCTCCATCAAAGATTAATTAAAGAAACTACCCAAAATTTTAAAATCACAAAAAAACAAAAAATAATAAATTATTAACTAAAAAAAAATCTACAGGATATATCGGTTAATAATATTAATAATAAGTATGAAAAAGCAGTAAATAAAAATATCAATATTTATCAGATTTATTATTCTTTAGTTAAAATAAATGTTTACGTTTCAACAAAGTTCAAAAATTTTAGTTTAACAGCTTATAAAAAAATATGTAAATTAGGAAATGTCCTCTAAATGGCCTTGTGCTCATTTTAGCGCCATCCTAGTTCAGTTTTATGATAAGAGTTTGTTAAGTATTAACATAAGATTGTCCATGTAAAAAACCCTAAGCAAACTTATCAGTTAAACCTAAGACTATAAGAAGGGCCTGAAATTGAGGATAATATTTTTCCATATATCTTCTTATGAAATGGATACAAAAATGTGAAAAGTATCTTGATGGATAAGTTATTTATACAACTTGAGAGAGGTTAACTCTTTAAATTCCTAAAGAGACCTGGCTACTATTATGTTTTTTTTTTTTTATTTTATTTTTTTTTACTTTAAGTATTATCTATGTGATTAGTTTAAATTGTTGATCCCAAGGAGGGTGTGTTCTACCCCCTGATTTTTATTGAAAATTCTTTACTAGAGAATATATTACTCTAAATTAAAGAATTATATTAATTAAAGTTTAATAAAGTGAAAAATAACGTAAAAAATCGTGAATCGCTCTTCATTAGTGGAAAAAAAAAGTTACTAGAGTCGCCACTTACAAATAAGTTGAATATTTAAATATATATACCCTATTTAAAAGAATTAATAATTTTAATAAAAAAAAAAAAATAAAAATTTTAATTATTTTTTTGTATAAAATTCATTCAAAGATTAGGTACTCGATAAAAAAAATAATAATGAAGTAAAAGATGAAGTAAAACGAATTAAGTGCTAGTTCTAACTCTTAGGATTAAAAAGTTACAAGCCTTACTGATTAATGTTATTTTATATTAATTTTCAGATTAATATTTCTAATATAATATTTAAAAATTAGTAGAGGCCTCTTAGGTCTCATGCTCGTTTTAGGGCCTTTCTAGTTCAGGTTATGATAAGATTTTGTGAAATTCAATACATAAGCTAAATATTCTGGCTGAGTGGATCTTATCACCTACAAACACCTTATAAACAATTAACCGACTAGAGGGCCTAGGATAATGGAGACCTAACCTGTGGATTCGATCAATATGAAACGTCTATGGGATTTTTAATAACTTGAGAGGCTATGCTGAAACTTTTTTTTCCTAAAAGTATAGCGATAGAAATTATTTTACGTTTTTCATTCAATAATCGGATTGAGCGGTATTCTTTTAAGAAGTTATATCCGGTGTATTTTCTAGTAAAAATCTGTCTGGTGACAAAAACACCTAAACTAGCTTTGGTAATACATATACCCTTGTGAATTTTTATAAAAAAATCAGATGAATAGTGAAAATCTTCCAGTAATTTACTATTGCCCATTTTTGATATTTTAATTATTGTAATTTTTTTTTATATTTTGCATGATGTTGATATTATGATATTTAATACTTATAAATTTCAGTAATATATATTTGTATTTTTAATTCTAATGATATATAATTATAAATAGGAAAATCTAGGAAAATAATGTTTGATAACAGACGAAAAATAAAAGCAATACTTAAAAGGAAAATTCACATAGTCAATTAAAAAGGCCTTGCATTAAACTCGATAATGCATATTTAAATATTATTTTATTTTATATTGATTTATTTATCTATCATATTTAAATGTTATAATATTTTCTATTGGAAAAAAAAAATTTTTTTATCCATATATATACTTTAATTTTTTTTTGTTTTTTTGCTCAATTTTTGCGCTGTTTGACAAAAATGAATGCCAACTCAAGCATTTCTTAATTATATACAATAGCAAAATGCAAAATGGAAAATGGCTATAATCATGTTCTTATGAAAAATGTAAACAAACAAAGGATCATGTGGGTTATCTGCCCACATTACTTTCAAATAAACTTTTCAAAAGTGTGAATATAGAACAAAAAACTGCAAATCTTCTAAAATTTGTAATATACTATGATTTAGTTTAGGGTTAGGTTCTTGAGGGAAGTTACAGCATCGTTGAATCAAAGAAAATATGTTTACCGGTCTCTAAATTCTTAGTCTTCAACTATGGTATGATATTGGTTCGCTGTTATGGGAGAATTAGCTAAATTTTAGACTGAAAATATATGTATGTGTTTTTTTGTTTTAATTAAAAGTAATTAATGTATTTAAATTTAATTTCAATATAGAAAGTTGTAAAGAAATGTTTTTTAAAATGGAAGGGTAATTTTTTTTTTTCAAATTATGGGGGGGAAAGTGATTTCCATGGTGTTATTAAAAACCACAATCAAAAAATAAGAAGTAAAAAATTAACTAAAAAAACCGAAAGACGATGTGCTCACTCCATCTTTAAAGTCCATACCATAGTGGTATAAAGGGAAAAATTTCTTATTTCTCAAAAATTGCAATGTCTCCAACAAAGCCACAAACTGTATAACAGTATCAGCAAAATAGAGTATGAAAAAATAAATATTTTAAACATGCGTTATATCTGAAGACTTAACGATTTAAATTCAATGCACATTTATATGAGTCGAATAGGCTATATTTAAAGAGCTATCACTTTTAAAGTTTTGTTTGTTTAATTTATTTAAAACTATATTTTTGTGCTACAATCAAACACTACACGAATTATTTTTTAACTCTCGAGAAATTTGAAGTTTAGATAGTCCAATTGTTTGGTAGATTCAGAAAATTAGTGCTATACACAAAGTTCTCAGGTTGGTTTTATCATAGTAGTGATTTGTATAGTTTATGTATAGTAGGTGAGGTAGAATATATAATTTATATATATATATATAAATATAATTATATATTAATAGATATAGTCATATATATATGATATATAATAGTAGAGTATATATATATTTGATAGTGTAACCCTGGGCACCAAAAGGACAATTGTATTTAAAACATTAATTAAATTTTAATTATTCAATAAAGCACTATATATCAAATAATATAATATTAAATACATAATATGTTCGGCCTAGGATAATTGAATTGACGCACTCAGGCGGGCTTTTTCAGTATGATTTTGTATTTTTGTTATATTAGTTTTATACAGTGCTTTAGTTGAACAATTAAAAATAGTTATTATGTTTTAAGATAAGAATTAGTTTTTCGTGCCCAGTGGTTAACTATTCAAATGATTATATTATTTGAATGTGTAAATACACGTATCTTAAGTCATTAATTTTATTTTACCTAAATATAATATATATTTATAATATATAGCGTCTTATTTATGTATAAAAATATACTATTTATTTAACTTATCACTCATAAAATATATTAAATATATCATATTATTAAATATAATAATAGAATAATAGTGTATAATTACTAATAGATAATTCTTTTTGGTAGGGGAAAGTATATATTTATTATATATAATGATATATCCTTTAGAATAACCAAATATTATAAATAATTAAAGAACCAAAAAATGGAGATAAAGATAAACATGCTACTTATCTGGGTATTGAACCACTAGATGTATTTTTATCTAGATGAAAATAAATTATTAGCGAAACTGTGTTAGAATATTGATTACTCGTGTCTCTACTCACACAGTCCTATATCCTTCTAACACAAAAATAGTTTAGAAATTACATTATAGTACAGCTTTATAGTGCGGAATGTAGACTCCTGTTTCAAAGCAATCACCAGTTTTTTCACAACCTGTCAAATTCCAACCTACAATTCCCAATATATAAATTATAATAATAGCATTGCATAACCGCAATTTAATTTAATTAATTGTAACGAAAGAACAAATAATGGGAAGATAAAGAAACAACATGACAACTTATATCTGGGATCGAAACCACCACATTGTTGCAACTGAGAAACGGATATAACTCAATTTGACTCTACTACTGAGCCAATCCTCTAGCCGTCAATAAAACAACGCATTAAAAGAAATTCTTAAGAAGACTAAGCTTTAAGCAAAACGGAGCATACCTGTCAAAAGCACTATACACAAAGGTTTGTTAACACAACTTCCATTATATCCAATTTCATATTCATACCAATCTCGCCTTCCTATCTTGATCATTTCATACAAAACTTATTTCACCTCCACCTATACCTGCAGATTTAACCATTCTTCACAACTTTCTCACTCTACCCCATTACGCTCCATCTGCTTACTAAAATGACAACTCATCCAAAAAGACCGTGTGTCCTTCTTTTTTGCAACATAAAATAAACTAACCTCTTATACACAAAATCCAACCTAATGACCTCTTCAATTACTGCACATTAGTTATGCGAAATTTTTATTCGAAGTGATCATCCCTCCACAAAACTCACCGCGCACGGATCCATAATTCATCGAGTGTTGATGGAAGGGAAGGCATGACGCATCGGCTATTCATGATATCTAAATAGCAGAATTGCCCCTCCCATATTACTTAACCTAATTTATATATACTTGTATTAAGTTATAATATTTAATTAATATATATTTTATATTAATTAATATAAATATAATATATATATAATATAATGTATATATAAATATATATATATTATATAATATATTAATTATAATGATTTATATAATTATATATTATGTATGATTATAAATGAGATATAATAAAGTTATAAGAGAATGGAATCCTCAATAGAAAATGCCCAAATTGGACAAATACCCAGGACATATGCTGAATTGTTAAGTGCCCGTCTGATAAACCGGGTCGTGCAATGAAGAAGGGGGGGAGGGGGGAAGGGGGGCAGAATTGGTCTTGTGGCGTGATTAACGCCATGCAGCGTAGGATCGGATATCCGAGTCAGTGGCAGATGCGAGTTGAATATCAAAATACACTATTATCAATATATTAATCTATTCATCAAATTCCTTTTTCCCCATAGGACTTGGCGTTAGAAGAGGAAAAGAACACCAGTGAGAACTTAGTTGAAGAATAAAATGATTACAATGTTGAAAAAGAAAGCCCAGGCACTTAAACTCGTCCCGCTCAAATATATCACTACAATAGTGAGCATCTTATGTGTACAGTGTTCCAAAATCCATCCCTAGAGCGTCAGCGGACATTGCTAATATGACCTCTCACAAATGATATGGCAAAATATCGTCAAAAATGTAAGAGTTCATCCCCTGGCCCAGGTTATTTTGGCCACAACCTATATCGCAACTTCACAAAACCTCTGCCATTAACACTCCTATTATTAGCACCTTTTTTTTTTGACACTTTATTGTCCAAATGACTTACCACATATATCTCTCCTTCTAGGCCATTTTCCTTCACTGAGCTCTTATATTATAAATTTAATTTATTATTTATATATTAATTATCTATACTCTATATAGATATATACACTAATATAATACTATTATACTATATTAAAGTATATTATAATATTATATATATTATATATATTTTAAATAAATATTTATAGTATATATAAATTAATTATAATATATAAAATATATTATAATATTTATATATTATAATATAATATATATAATAAATTATTATTGATATATATATATTTATTATATTTATAATATTATATAATGTGACTATATTATGTTAGGTTCATCAATACTCTGGTCTAACCTACTACTATTCTGTGAATCTAATAAATTTTTTAAATTATACTTTTTAGATAATTAAGTGCATCAAGAGAATTGTACTAAAAGGATTGGCTACCACTGCTTTAGGTTATAAGTCTAGTACCTAAGGGAGAAATAATTTTTAAAATTTGATATACCATATTAATTTTTTAAAATAATAACTCGTATTGGTAACTATTATTATAATTATTAATAATTATTAATTATTATTAGTATTACTATATTGTTATTATATAATAATTATTATAAATATAATATTATCTTTGATTTAACAGATAAGAAATTAAAGAGAAATACACAAAACAGAAATATTAACCCAAACGTGGGTCCTTAAGCAAACAAACTTCTTAAACTTAAAAATAAGATTCATTAATCTTCCTGCAATTAACTCAAAAAGGATGGAACTTATGAATTGCAACCTTGTTTTGAAGATGCTGGTATCCAAGGTGTTTTAGGAAAATCAAGATGCCTTTCCAAATTGTGGAGTTAAACGTGAAAACTCTTATCTCTTCAAACACTTACATCACCTGTTTCCGGAGAAAGCAAGAAAGGCGCTGCTGCAAAAAATGAAGAAACCTATTGACTTAAGCAGTGGCAGTACGGATCGAGGTTCTTTTAGCGGAGGTAAGAAGACCAAATATGTAATAAAAAGGATATTTTTCTGAGTTGATTGTGAATTAGTCTCTGGTTCTGGAAACCCTCGGAAACCAAAACATATCTTCCAGTTCTATATAGGCAGTTATTGTAGGAGTAGTAGGGGGCAACAAAGTATAATATAGGGTTCTCTACCTATATAATCACTTATAGTGTATATATTAATATTATATCACGTCTTACTCATGAGCTCACCTCACTACCTATTTAGTGCTAGTCATATAGTATGGGCTGATACTCACTACCTATACCTCTACCACTCTCTCTATATATATATATGGGTAGTAGTAGTATATGAGTACATAAGTACTATTATATATCACTTGCAGCGGGGAATGTCTAATAGGACAAAGCCCAAATAAAATGGCATAATTAATACTTTAATATATATGAAGGGTTGAAATATTAAATATGAATTATATGAATTATATGAATTAGACCAAGTATAGTGTATGTTTAAATTAGAAAAAAATGTAAATAAAATCAACAATATTATTATTCTAACCCTAATAAGCTCTGAATAATAGCACATTTTGCTCGTATAATTTTGTATGATCACTTTTTCTTAAAGGACCATCAAAAAGTAATAAAAAACACAAGGTTTTTATATTATTTTACTTACCTTATATTTAACGTGTTATAATAAAGAAAATTCAAGTACTTAATACAAGAACCTGATATATAGGTATATTAAACTCGTTTAAACAAGATTTGGTGGTTTCAGCTATTTTAGGCCAAATGAGGAAGCAATAGATTCCAAATTATATAACCATCCCTTTACCAAATTAAGGTGGGTGTGAGGAGGTAGTTCACCTATATATTTGCATTCCTATGCAGGTGATTTTAAATTATTTAAATTGTATGAAGAATTTAAAATGTAAATTAATATTAATACTACAGCTCCCAAATGTATGTTATCTCAACTTCTTAATACCTAACAATAAAGCTGTTATCACTAGTCATTACTCTCAATGTTCACTGTTCAGAATCACACCTACCATCCATAACTCTTAGAGATATACAAGTGGTTCTCTAAGAAGTAGTTAAATCTTGCTCCAAATCTATACTATCTGTATATCAACCATAGGAATATCGATTCAACAACAAACCTAATATAAAAACACAGGAGTAGGTAACACCAAGTGTTTCAACTCTAGTAAGCTCGAAATATTATAATAAATAGTCTGCATTTTACTAGCTTGCTTATGATAAAGAGGGTGACTTTATTGGTTAGGAGATTGAAATAAAATGTCTATTAATTTAACTAATCTATTAATATATGATGAATTAATTCATTAAAGTTAATTACCTTATAAAACCACACCATATCAAATCTCCCCAATATACCTTTTAAATTAATCAATATAAGAAGGTGATATAGACACCGAATATAAGGTTAGATAAATTCCTCGCATAAATATTAAGGTATTAATGTCATATGCTAGTGAAAATTAGATGGTGGTAAATGCTAAGGGACGTATAATTATAGTTAATATAGTTGGTACTTATTACTACATTAGTAAGAGAAGCAATATTCCTTTTAGATCACTCTTGAATATAAAAATACATCACGCATCTGAACTTCCCCATACCTTATATAAACCTCCATAAGGTAAAGGTGTAGACACTCACATAATATTTAGGTTGAATATTTCATATGATTGTTAGGTTAACGCCCTTACTAATGAAGTGCTTACAAAGACCAATGTATGGGCTTGGTTTTCAGCATTTATTCTATGCCATTACATTTCCAATTAAAAATAAAAATATAAAGTTTTAAATTTAAAAGATAATATATTATCAAATTAATAATTATATAAAAGTTAGTATATTAACATATGAATGCCATATTAATTATAAAACAAATTATTATTACTAATATTGATATAAAAAGTTTCACAAAGCCACTTTATCTTTGTGAGAATAAAAATAGGTAGTCACATGTAGTACTCACCACAATTGTTCTTTACCTTTGTGAGTCCCCTTTTGTGGGTGTTATATACTATGAATGCCAATTGAGTCTTTTCCCCAATAAAAGTGTTGTAAAAACAAATTAATAGAAAAAAAATAAACTAGAACAGGATCCACCTTATAAATTTGCACACCATCTACTACCATATAATGGATAAATAATTCAATATATTATTGTATATTTATATCTAAAAAATTTTTAATAATTAATACTTAGACTAAAAGAAGAGTTATTGATACAAGTGATGTTCGATCGACGTGTGGCGCCCCCCACATGACATAATGATGAAATAGTAAATTATTAATGCCCTAAAATATATTATTATTTAATATTATTTTGTTAGTGAAAAAAGATAAAAGAAAAGTTATATTTATGTTATTACTATTTATATATTTATAAGATCTAATAATTAGATAATTATATGTAGGGCGTGACGGGGTTTATTACTACCGATATTATTATGTGAGTTTATGTATAAGTACAATATATATAATAATAATATTTATATGATATAAAGATTATATTTAAATACTATAATTATTAGTAGATAGGTTATGAATTTAATCCTCATCAAGCAGAAGTTGTCATGTGTCAAATATTTTCCCTTCTACAGTCTATCACTGTCATATTTTTCTGCCAATTAATTATTACTCATATTTGTCTTTTTTTCTCTTACTTATTTAAATAATTTAATTAATATTCAAAAATGTTTTTGAAAATGTTTTTACCTTAAAAAACGTTTAGTTTAAATACAAACACAAATTAATGCCTCACATATTTTATATATAATTATTTAATATATATTATTATAATTATTAGTATATAGGGGATAATATATATATATAATATATAATATATATAATATAGTGATATTTATATATATATAGTTATAATATAATATAATATTAATTAATATAATATATTCTAAATGACTATTTCATTGATATTAAAAAAATAAAGTTTCCGTAAAAATAAAATTTTAAATTAATTAAAATATTGTCCTGAAATATGTCCATCGGGACGTAAAAATCACTGCTATGAGAGATACTAAAAAAGTCAATCAATTATTACATCTGGTCTACATGACAATAAACACCAAAAAGAAAAAATATATGAGACAATTTCTTTTCGATGTAACCTATTTCCAGTCTGTGTTTAAAGAAAAACATATTTATATCAAAATTTATAATATCTCTTAATTCAAGGGTGCTTGATTCCAAAATAACTGAGTCTCAGTATTTCTCATATCAACATTACTCCATTTTTTAATATGCAATCAGCAACACCCCAATTATTCTATAAGGTTTTACCCAAAAATTAACAAGCAATTTGGTCAACTGATACGTAGCAAAAGTTAGTTGTGATTATCAGGCATAGCTGCCTTTTAGTAATAAGAGTGATGTGTAACCTTTTTGTTTTGGTGATAGTTTGGACAATAATAGGTGTTGTTTGATTATTATTATTCACTAATAGTAAATTATATATTTATTCAACACTTAATGATGTAGCATTAATTGAGTATAGATGGTGATGAAAGTTTAATAGTAGTGCTTAGATGTTTGATAATTATGTAAAGTTATTGATAGTATGTTATAGGAGTATTATAAATTAATATATTCAATTAATACTATTTTAACTAATTTAATATGATTTTAATATATATATTATATTATAATTCAATATGAATAATAATAAATTTTAACTAATATGAATATTTACCTTGATATTTTTACTTTATTTGAAAATTCATATCATTACACATGTCTACAATTTATTACTATTATATTATAACATATTAACAATACATATTTGTATGTACATGTTACATATCTATACAACTGTTGTAATTAAATCTGGTCAAGACTAGCAGGTTGTGATTCTAATAATAGGCCTACACATATATCCGATAAGAAAGTATATCTGCTTAAGATAGCTTAAATGACTAGATCTACATATATACTTCTTTGTATCTGAACAAAAAATTGGTGTAGTATCGCTTCAATCTGACTATATAAATTCTAAAGGTCACATGAGCTATTATAATAACCTTTAGTCAAAATAGAGTAGTTTGCATATCATTAACACAGTCTACTATGCTAATAATTAATTTTAAACTAGTAATTTAATATGTAACGATCAAAATCTGAATGAGGGTGTTTAATAATATTTTTGAGGTTGGTCAGTAGGAAAAAGATTTAACCCATGCTATAATTTTCGTTAAAAAAAAAAAAAATAAAAACTAAAATTTGATAAAGTTTGAAAAAAAGCAGGCGTAGTAAAATTCTTCATTATCTTTAGGTTAATAGGACTAGTTTCCTCAGAATCATCAAATTGCCACTAGTAAGTAGTAACAAGTAATTTTATAATTGGGTAATAGTAGAGCAGAGGGGTCTCACCCCCGATTTTTATGAAAATCACAGGATATACTCTAAAAAAAATAATAAAGAATAGTGAAAACGAGGATCGGCGGTCTCTTTAGGAAAAAAAAGTTACAGCCTCTCAAAGTTAAAAATCCCTTAGGATTTTCTTTAAAAAAAAAAAAAAAAGGTAATAGTTGAGTTTAACAGATTCTTAAAAAATCGATTTTTTAGAAAAATCAATCGATTTGTTGTTATACCTATGAAACACCCTTGTCAAATTTAATTTTGGGCAGCACTAAAAGAGGAAGCCTACGACGAAGCCATGCTTAAACCGCCACTAATGATATCTGACGTTTTCTAGAGAAAATAATCTAACAAAATTTTATTTGATAAAAGTGAAAAGAAAACTTGCTTTGCAATAAAGAGCTTCATAACAAATCATAATTATTTATTTAAATCTATGTAACCTGTCCTAAACTTATATAATATTATATCATATAAGTATATATATATATATATATATTATATATATTTATAATATATATATATATATAAATAATATATATATTATATATATATATATATATTATTATTATATATATGGTAATTGTTACCCAGAGGGGGTTTCACCCCCGATTTTTATGAAAATCACAAGGATTATACTCTAAAAAATAATAATAAAAGAAATAGTGAAAAGAAAAATCGTCGCTTTCCTTAGGAAAAAAAGTTACAGCTTCTCAAAGTTGTAAAAAACCACCATTGGATTTGTTATTAAAAAAAAAAAAAAAAAAAATTTTTTTTTGAAAAAATCATAGGATATACTCTAAAAAAAATAATTAATAAAGATAATGAAGCGAAAAAATCGGCACTTTTAGGAAAAAAAGTTACAGCCCTGAAAGTATTAAGAAATTTCCATAGGAACTTTCTTTATAATTAAATTAGTCGGGCCTCGTGCTGGTTTTTACGGCCATCCTAGTTCAGGTTTATAGTAAGATTCGTTAAGTTCTACATAGATTTTCTTGTGTATATCAACCAAAAAACTTATCAACCTGACTTAGAGGCCTGAAGTGAGACCTAACCTGATCGATCAATATTGAAAACTCTATGGGATTTTAAACAACTTTGAGAGGCTGTAACTTTTTTTCTAAGAGAGCGACAATTTTCGTTTTCACTTTCTTCATTATTATTTTTGTAAGAAATATAAATTATTTTTTCATTAAAAAATCAGGGGTGACAACCCTCTGGGTAACCAATTACCATATATATAATATTTATATTATTATATAATATAATTAGTATATATATTATATATAATATATTATAATATATATATATATATATATATATATTATATATATAATATATATATACTACTGTATATATATATATATATATATTAATAATATATATATATATATATAATATATATATTATATATATATAATATATATATATATATATATATATATATTATATAGGGTTTTTGATTAAAAAAAAAAAACGTTCGTTTTTTTAAAAAAAAACACGTTTTTTTATAAAAAAAAGACCAAAGGCCAAAATTTTTTTTTTTTATGTTGTTTTTAAATTACTTATTTTTATTATATATCAAGTCTTTTTAGGGTATTTTACATTAAAATACTCATAAATTACAATATGTTAAAAGAGTATACAGATTATAAAAGTAGGTTTAGTACTTAATAAGTTTTATTAGTGCGTCTAGGGCATATAATTATTCTACATTGTCACATGCGATCTGATTATTATTTATTATATTATTATTATTATTATTATTATTATTATTATTATTATTATTATTATTATTATTATTTATTATTATTATTATTTTATTATATATAATATATATATATATATATATATTATATATATAATATATATAATATATATTAATATATACTATATATTATATATATATATATAATATATATATTATATATACACGGTATATATATATATAACACGGTATAGATATATTTATATATATAGTATATATATATATATATTATTATATATATAATATATTATTATAATATATATATAATATATATTCTTCATCTACCTTTTTCTCCCCAAGGACTGGTGGTAAGGTGCGTAACAAGCATCAGAAAAGAAAAGCAGTAGAAGAATATGACAAAAGTCGAAAAGAAAGCCCAGCCTTACCCCCCCCCCCCTCTGTCCAATACTAGTAGTGTTTTGCCGCGGTCTGAAATCCACCCCTTAACTCTCGGGACTGCGATGGAGACCCTCACTAGTAAAATCATCAGTGTAAGGGTTCATTCCTTGATCCAGGTGGGGCACGCAACCATACCCCCTCACAAACCCGCATTCTCTCTTATTATGCATCTTTATTCTCGGCCTCTGCCAAACTCAGCATTTCTCTCCTTCGGACATTCGTTTACTGACTCAATCGACTTTTCTTCGTCTCCCAGCCGGTCGGTTCAAACACTCGCCACTGTTACATCTTGCTTAAAAAAACGACGTATCATTCATCCCTTTCCACATGACCAAACCATCTCAACATACTTTCATTTATTCTCTCATTTACCCCTTTCTTCACACCACACAACTCTCTAATATGTTCATTCCTCATTTTATCAATTCTTCTCACACCTAGCATGCCCCTAAGATTGTCCATCTGAACACATTGAACTTTAGATCTATACTTCTTATTCCAGACCATAGTCTCACTACTATACAATAACACAGGTAAAAACATACCGTCATGTAAGACCCTAGCGCAGAAAAGACTTAGTCCCTTTACATTCACCAACGATTTAATTGCACCAGCCACCTTCTTACCATTCACAACTTTCCTACTAAACTCTTCATCATCCGTTCCCTTCTCATCCAACATGTACCTAGGGTTGGGATTAAAAAAAAACCGTTCGTTTTTTTTAAAAAAAAAACACGTTTTTTTTTAAAAAAAGACAAAGGCCAAAATTTTTTTTTTTTTTTTTTTTTTAAATTACTTATTTTTCATATATATCAAGTCTTTTTAGGGTATTTAGCATTAAAATACAGTAAATACAATATGTTAAAAGAGGTATACAATATATAAAGTAGAGTTTAGTACTTAATAAAGTTTTATTAGTGCTCTAGGGCATATAATTATTACATTTCACATGATTATTATTATTATTATTATTATTATTATTATTATTATTATTATTATTATTATTATTATTATTATTATTATTATATTATTATTATTTTATTATTATTTTATTTTTTTATATATATATATAACATACTGTGCGCGAAACCCGGGGATAAAGTAGATATATATATATATATATATTATATATATATATATATTATATATTATATATATTATATATAATATTATAATACTATATAATATATTATACACGGTTTAGCTATATTATATATTATATATATATATTATATATATATATATATATAATATATATATAATTATATATATATATATATATAATATATTATATATATATATATAGTATATATATATTCCTATTTTTCTCTCCCCAAGACTGTGGTAAGGTGCGTAACAAGCATCAGATAAAGAAGCAGTAGAAGAATATGACAAAAGTCCAAAAAAAAAGCCTGCCTTAACCCCCCCCCCCTCTGTCCATTTTAATTAGTAAAGACTCGTCGCAGTCAGAAAATCCACCTAGAGCTTCACGGGACAGCGATGTACCCTCACTATGGTAAATCATCAGTGTAAGGGTTCATTCCTTGACCCAGTGGGCCAAAACCATACCCCTCACAAAACCCGCCATTCTCTCTTATTATCATTCTTTATTCTCGCCTCTTGCCAAACTCACATTCTCTCCTTCAGACATTCGTTACTGACTCAATCACTTTTTCTTCGATCTCCTAGCCGGTCGGTTTTCAATACACTCGCCACTACATCTGCTTAAAAAACTGACTATAATTCATCCTTTCCACATGACCAAACGCATCTCAAACATACTTTCATTATTCTCTCGTTTACCTTTTTCTTCACACCACACTCTCTAATATGTTCATTTCCTCATTTTATCACTTTCACACACCTTGTATGCACGAAGAATTTCTATCAGAAAACATTTAACCCGACATCTATACTTATTACTCCAGACGATAGTCTTCACTACTATACAACATAAACACAGGTAAAACATACTGTCAGTAAAGACCTAGGCGCAGAAAAGACTTTAGTCCCTTTTACATTTCACCAACGATTTAATGCACCAGCCACCTTCCTACATTCACAAACTTTCCTACTACACTCTTCTCATCCGTTTCCTTCTCATCCAACATGTACCCTAAAATTTTAACTCTGACACCTTGTTTCCAGGCTGCCTCACCATTAAAACTTTCACTAGGGGATGTCCTCACTCACCACCATAACATAACTCTTATCTACGTTTACTTTCAAACCCCTCCTTTTACACACCCTGCCAAATCTCTCTACCAATCCTCTCAAACTCTTCAGATTCGCCACACAAAACCAAATCATCCGTATATAATAGGTAGGGCACCCTCCACTCATCTCCATCATTCTAACACCATTTCCTGTCACGCCCACCTTCAATTCTTTCATAACCCCATCAACAAATTGAATAACCAAGGAGACATAACACAACCCTGCCTCACTCCGCTATTAATACTAAACCAATCACTTTTGACACCATTTATTCTTACACACGCCTCACTATCGTCATACATACTTTTGATTCCATTCAGAAGCCTATCACCAACACTATATATCACTAACACCTGCCATAGACCTTCCATATTAACCCTATCATACCCCTGCTGCAAATCCATAAAACCTAAATACAATTTATTCTTCCTCTTTCTCATTTTCTCTATCATTTGCCTCAATGTAAAGATTTGATCCACACATCCTCTACTACTCCTAAACGCACCTTGTTCTTCACCAATCAGTCCTTCAGTCACTCGGCGCACTCTTTCGACCAAAACCAGCATATATCTTCCTACAAACTCAAATAAACTAATACCCTATAATTTCTACAGTTCCCTTTATCTCCACCCTTATATAAAGGTACTATTACTGCTCTCCTCCAATCCCTCGAAACTTATTACCCTCCATATAAGCTTTGATACACAACTTCAAGATCAATCAATCACCCGATCTTGCCTCTGTCTTGATATTTCACCAGTTAATTTATGCTTATATCTTGCAGATTTACCATTCTTCAACTTTCTCACTCTACCCATTTCCTCCTCTTTGCTAATAACCTCATCCCCAAAATACCTATTCCTTCTTGTACCATCAAACACACACACAGAGTCATTATCGCCTCATCATTACTGCCAATATTATACAGATTTTCAAAGTGTTCTTTCCCACACTGCACTCACATCCTTTCATCAGTTACAAAAACACCATCCCTATCCATTATTCTAAGCAGGTTCCCTTATTCTCATTCTTAACCCTTCGCTCTTCCTTCCAGAAGAGTTCCATTCCCTTGTATGTCCCCATTCATCCTCCTTCCCAACTGTTCATTACCTCTTCTTTTTTCTTATGTATGCATCTTTTAGCATTCCTTTTTTCCTCCTTATATAATTCCAAGCATCTCTTTTGAAACTTCATCATTTGCTTTTAGTACATTCAATCACGCTTCTTTTTTACTTTTAACCGCTTGCATCACCTCTTCATTCCACCACTCACTGTTACATTCTTACTTCCTACTTTAGCACACCCACATACTTCTTTTGCACTGCTAACAATGGCTTCCTTCAATTTGCTTCCAGATTTGTTCAGTTTCAACTTGTTACATTCAACTGATTTACTTGCGAGCGGTCTTACATACTTATCCTTTTACCTTGTTCACTTAACTCCTCACTCTTAATTTTACCCACTCCTTCGTATCACCTTCCTCCATCCAAGTCCCCACTACCTTATTTTACATAGAACATAATGATCCGAGATCCCATTCCTAACCTCATCATTGATTTAACATCCATACATACTTTAACGTCTCTTTTTTGCCAGAACAAAGTCAATCATACTTTTTACTTCAGCACTATCTTTACCTACATCAACCTAGTATACTTATGGATACTCTTGTGTTTAAAGAAAGATACTTACACACATACCTCTCCCCTCACAGAAATCAATTACCTTGCTACCATTCTCATTTTCTCTGACACCAAAACCACCTGTTATACCATCCTTTTTTTGTTATATATAAATATATATATTATATATATATATATATATATATATATTATATATAAATATATATAATTATAATATATATATATATTATATATTATAATAATATATATATATATATTATATATTATATATATATATATAATATATACGGTATATATATATATATATATATATATATACTGTATATGTAAAATCTGTATTAATAGTCAATATTTAGGCCTAGAAAGGGTATGGTACTACTGTATAATTTAAAACATCTTTAAAATACAAAAAAAGAGGTTTTTTAAAAAAAAACAAAAAAATTGTTTTAAAAAAAAACGTGTTTTTTTTTCAAAAAAAAACCAAATTAAAAAAAACCGTTTTTTTCACAACCCTACATGTACCCTAAATATTTTAACTCTGACACTTGTTCCAGCTGCTCACCATCTAAAATAACTTCACACTGAGGACTGTCCTCACTCACAACCATAACTAACTTCTTATCTACGTTTACTTTCAAACCCCTCCTTTTACACAACCTGCCAAATCTCTCTACAATCCTCTCAAAACTCTTCAGATTCGCACACAAAACCAAATCATTCCGTATTAAATAGGTAGGGCACCCTCACTTGCATCTCCATCATGTCTAACACCATTTCCTGTCACGCCCACCTTCAATTCTTTCATAACCCCATCAACAAATTGAATAACCAAGGAGACATAACACAACCCTGCCTCACTCCGCTATTAATACTAAACCAATCACTTTTGACACCATTTATTCTTACACACGCCTCACTATCGTCATACATACTTTTGATTCCATTCAGAAGCCTATCACAACATAATATCACTAACACCTGCCATAGACCTTCCATATTAACCCTATCATACCCTGCTGCAATCCAGTAAACCTAAATTACAATTATTCTTCCTCTTTTCTCATTTTCTCTATCATTTGCCTCAATGTAAAGATTGATCCACACATCCGCTACTAGCTCCTAAACGCACCTTGTTCTCAACCAATCAGTCCTTCAGTCATCGGCGCACATTCTTTCGACCCAAAAACCAGCAAATATTCTTCGCCTAACAAACACTCAATAACTAAATACCCTATAAATTTCTACAGTTCCCTTTATCTCCCTTACCCTTATATAAAGGTACTGATTACGCTTCTCCTCCAATCCCTCGAACTATACCCTCCATATAAGCTTTATTACACAACTTCAAGATCCAATCAATCACATCTTGCCTCCCGTTCTGGATCATTTCACCAGTAATGTCATCTATACCTGCAGAATTTACCATTCTTTTAACTTTCTCACTCTACCCATTTCCTCCTCTTTGCTAATAACCTCATCCCAAAATACCTATTCGTTCTTGTACCATCAAACACACACACAGAGTCATTATCGCCTCATCATTACTGCCAATATTATACAGATTTTCAAAGTGTTCTTTCCACACTGCACTCACATCCATTTCATCAGTTACAAAAAACACCATCCCTATTCACTTCTAGAGGCAAGGTTCACCTTATCCTTAGATTTAAAAGTCATTCTTCTTCCCTTCCAGAAGAGAGTACTACTACTTGTACTCCCCATTTCATCCTCCTTCCAAAAAACTGTTCATTTTACTCTCTTTTCTCTTACGTATGCATCTCTTAGCATTCCTTTTTTCCTCCTTATATATTCCAAGCATCTTTCTTTTTGAAACTTCATCATTTGCTTTTAGTACATTCAATCACGCTTCTTTTTTACTTTTAACCGCTTGCATCACCTCTTCATTTCACCACTCATTGTTAACTTTTACTCTCTACTTTAGCACACCCACATACTTCTTTTGCACTGCTACAATTGCTTCCTTCATTTGCTTCCAGATTATTCAGTTTCAACTTGTTCACATTCCAAACGGATTTACTTAGCGAGCGCTCTTACATACTATCCTTATTACCTTGTTCACTAAACTCCTCTCACTCTTAATTTTACCACTTCCTTCCGTATCACCTTCCTCTCATCCAAGTCCCCACTAACTTAGTTTTACATAGAACATATGATCCGATAATCCCATTCCTAAAACCCTCACTGATTTAACACCAATACATATTTCAACATCCTTCTTCACACACAAAATCATCATACTTTTCACTCGGATACCATCTTAACTACACCAATCTAGTATACTTAGGACTTACTCTTGTGTTTAAAGAAGTATTACTTACACACATACCTATCCCCTCACAGAAATCAATCACCTTGTTACCATTTATTTTCTCCTGACACCGAAAACCACCTGTTATTACCATTCTTTTTTTGATTATATAATATATATATATATATAATAAGTATAATATATATATATATATATATATTATATATATATATATATATATATATAATATATATTATAAAATATTATATATAATATAATATATATATAATATATAATATATATATATTATATATACGTATATGTAAAATCTGTATAATATCAATATTTAGGCCCTAGAAAGGGTATTGGTATACTGTATAATTTAAAACATCTTTAATATACATAAAAAGAGTAATTTTAAAAAAAAACAAAAAAAAACATTTTGTTTTAAAAAAAAACGTGTTTTTTTTTCAAAAAAAAAACAAATTAAAAAAAACCGTTTTTTTCACAACCCTATAATATATATATATATATATATAATTACCATTCTAAATATATATAAGCCATAATTCCATAAAAGGGCCAGGAGAGTTATCTCTAAAAGTATTAGACTTACAGAAAAACTAAATTACATATTTTGGAATCAGCGTTCAAAGCTTATTTAATGAAATCGTTTTATGAATTAAAACTAACGAATGCCCTAGAGTAGACTGCATAGATATCAGGAGTCAGGGTCTCTCGGCCTCTAGGTGGATGACGGTCCCCCATCGGCTCGAGCCCCCTAAAAATTGAAGTTCAAGGAAACATATAAATCCATTAGGGGGCTCGAACCGATGGGGAACAGAGGAGGGGACGAAGTCCCCCCGTCCTCCACCTAGAGGCCGAGAGACCCCGACTCCTGATATCTATGCGGTCTACTCTAGGGTATTCGTTAGTTTTAAATCATTAAACGATTTACATATAATAAGCTTTGTACGCTGATTCCAAATATGTAATTTGTTTTTTTATAAGTGTTGTACTTTTAGTTTTTTAAGTTTTTTTTATTTTATTTTTTTTTTACATTCTGGTAATAAGCTTTATACGCTGATTCATAATATGTTATTGGTTTTTCTGTAAGTGTCATACTACGGTATTATAATTATATATATATATATATATATATATATATATATATATATATATTATATATATATATATATTTATATATATATATATATATATATATATATATATATATATTATATATATATATATATATATATAGCAACTTACCATTACCTGCCAATTTTACAATATTTTTATAAAACATTTCTTTATTTTCATATATCATCTTTTTTACTTCATTTTTTTTTTTTGTTTTTTTTTTGCATTGACTCATTAATTATATATTGAGAGAGTTTGGTAACACTGTTCTAGACTTTAAATGGGTCTAAGATATAAAAAAAACTGATATTATCGGAAAAAAATATTGATATTTCTTCAGAATTTTAAACTCGACTATTACCAAAAAAAAAAAAGAATTTTATTTTTTTAAATCAAGATGTATATGTATAGCCTACTCTAAAAAAAAAAATAAGGTAATTGTTTAGTATTGGATACTTGAGTTCAAGTACATAGTATATTAAAATTATAAACATTTTATTTACAAAAATGGTTTTAAGAAATTATTTGAAGTTTTGGTAATTGTTACCCAGAGGGTTGTCACCCCCGATTTTCACAAAATCACAGGACATATTCTAAAAAAAAATAATAATAAAGAATAGTGAAAACGAAAATCGTCGCTCTCCTTAGGAAAAAAAGTTACAGCCTCTCAAAGTTGTAAAAATAACACCATAGGATTTGTTATTAAAAAAAAAGCAAAAAAAATTTTTTTTTAAATCACAGGATATACTCTAAAAAAATAATAATGAAGAATAGTGAAAACGAAAATCGGCAATCTCTTTAGGAAAAAAAGTTACAGCCTCTTCAAGTTTAAAATTTTCCCATAGACCTTCTTATAATAAAAATTAGTGGGCCTTGGGCTCGTTTTAGGGCCATCCTAATTCAGGTTAAAAGATTTGTTAATTCTACATAGGTTTTCTCTGTGTATACCTAACAAAACTTATCATAACCTGACTTAGAGGGTCTGAAATGAGACCTAACCTGGATCGATCAATATTGAAAAGTCTATGGGATTTTTAACAACTTTGAAAGGCTATAACTTTTTTTCCTAAAGAGAGCGACAATTTTTGTTTCCACTATTCATTATTATTTTTTTAGAGTATATCCTGTGATTTTCATAAAAATCGGGGGTGACAACCCTCTGGGTAACAATTACTTAAGTTTTTTTTTGTAATAGTTGAGTTTAACAGATTCTGACGAAATATCCATGTTTTTTTCAGATAATCGTTTTTTTTTTTATATCTTTAGGTCCCATTTATAATAGTTATTAGTTTGACTTAATATTATCACTACAGCAAAAAATATTAAAATAGTTTTTTTACACTTTTTGTATAAATCAATTCTTCTAATTAAATTTATTTCATTAAATGTCTCATTATTACTTTCAATGAATTATAACTTTTTATTTTCAAAACTATCTTTTAAAAATATAGGTCTCTGGCCAGAGAAAGCTGGAGACTAATGGTCTCCAGCCGGAGCCGGAGATCCGGTGCATCCCTAATATATATATATATATATATATATATATATATATATAATATTATATAATATATATGAATATATAATATATATTATATATATATATATATATAATTAGGTATTATATATATATAAATAAGGAATATAAGTAGAACAGAAGAAATATGGGGACAGTAAGAAACCACATGGGAACATTCATAACGTCACACTCAAGACAATTTAACCAAACATGCTCATGCAAAATCCACAAAGCACCCTAGAGCTTGTCAAATTCCTGTAAAAACCAAAAATCCACAATTTGGCTTAGTCAAAAATAAATGATACATGTTACCAAAACCATCCACTATGGCTTAATAAACTAAGTTATGGTCCACCGGACCAGCAGTAGCTAAAGCGGTTACTTAAACTTACTATAACTAAAAACCAGCCAATTTGGCTTCGTCTAAATATACTATGTGATACCCAACCCATCCATATACTGTAATTATGTGAATTATTCCTGATGTGACGTCATTAGTCTAGTGACGTTGATACTTTTCAAAATGTGATTCGAAAACGTTAAATCTTTATTATTTTTATCCAACTTATGAGTCATAATTTGTCCACACGAACGCAACTAACACTAGGAGTCATAATATGCCCACAGTTTAGGTCTCTGTATTATCAATAGATGAAAATATTTTTAGACCTGTATCATGTCCCCTCTGAGAAATCGGCTTTCTAGCAGAAAAACATTCCTTAACTCTTCGCTCCCTCTAGCTCTTTACCCTTCAAACCCAGAAACATCTTTGTTGCTGTACGTTGAACTCTCTCTAGATATCTAAGTCTTCTTTAAGTAAGGGCCCAAACTTGTGCACAATACTCTGATACTGGCCTAACATAGCTATTATACAGTTTACTTATTACTTCTCTGCTCTTGTAAACAACATTGCGATTTATTAATGCCAGCGAGTCTTATTAGCTATTTCTAGCTTCCAAACCTGATTAGCTACTTTTCAAATTACTGCTTATAATCACCACCTAAATCTTTTTCCTGGTCCACAGACTCAAGCCCAATCCCCATTCATATCATAGGTAAAACTTTTATTTGGGTAACCTAGGTGAAGAACCTTACATTTTTACTATTAAAATTCATTTCAACTTATCTGCCCACCAAGAAGTTTATCAAGATCATTTTGAATCCTTATATACATCCTCCACTATTCCTAACTGAGGTGGGCCACTTTGGTATCATCAGCAAACTTTAGAAAATTGCATTAAGTCCCTGGTCTAAATCATTATATATATGAGGAACAACAGTGGCCCCAGCACTGAACCTGTGGGACACATCTTCACTATTCCATGATGACTTTGCCATTAGTTGTAACCACTGTTTTTTATTCCACAACCACTCTTTTAATCCAACTATGTACCACTCACCTATACCACATTGCAATATCTTCTTCAATCAGCCTTATGTGGGGAACCTTATCAAAAAGCTTTGCTAAAGTCCAAATATATAATATCAACTGGATCTCCTCGGTCAATTGCGTCGTAATGTATCCATAAATTCTAAAAGGTTGTCTGACATGACTTACCCTTTCTGAAACTGCTGGGAGTAATACAATACCTTGTTATCTTCTAAAAATTTCTCTATATAACCTTTCAGTAACTTTTCCAGACCTTACAACCAGAGATGTTAGGCTAACTGGCCTTAATTCCCCAAATCTTCCTTACTACCCTTCTCTTATATAAATAGGCACAACATATGCCATTTTCCAGTATCTCGTACCTCACCAAATGTTATAGATCGGTTAAAAATCAAATTACAGTGCCTTTGCAATGCTGTTACTACCTCTTTCAAAATTCTACCATGTATACCATCAGGGCCTGCAGCTTACTTGGATCAATATGGTCTAGTTAACGTTTAATATCTTTTACATCAAATCCAAATTTCTGTAAGGCTATTTGTTACATGCATACAAGAACTATAGTCTCCAAACTATTATTCTAATCTTTTCTCAGTAAACACTGAAACAAAATAAGCATTGAAATTGTTGACCAACTCCTTATCTGAACTCAACGTAAATTTTCATCCAATTTTATAGGACCTATCTGTTCCTTTTTTCTTCTTAATTTATAAAGCTAAAAAACTTCTTCAAGGTTCTTATTACTATTCCTTTGCTAAATTAATTTTCTGCTTCTCTCTTTGCCTTTTATTATGAACTGTTAAAGTCGTTTCTATTTTCCTATATTTTCTAAAATCATCTTCCTATTACTACCCTTGAAATATTTTAAAACATCTAAGCTTTTCATTTGATTTTATCTTATCTCTCTATTCCACCAAACAGGTTTTCGTCTTCGACACCCTAATGGGTTTATTTTTTAAACTACTGACTGAATATT
>JABUQX010073977.1:30000-54083 GCA_015478945.1 Trachelipus rathkii | reverse complement strand
CTAATTTTATCAAATAATATTTAATAAAATCTTAAATTACATAAAGAATTCCTTTCAATTATATATTAAGTGTAATTATAATTGATTAAAATAAAATCATCATATATAAATATTTTAATCATTAGAATTAAAATATCCAAACTTTTTTACTCGGCAAATTTATATATTTGAAAAATCATGCATTATTAAACCACAATATTAAAAATTTAAGAACTTGAAATATAATGAATCGTTCTTGTATAGTTTTAAGACTATATTTAATTCATTTATTTTATATATAATAAAACATTAATTATTGATTATATCTAAGAACAAACGTTGCTATTAAAATGTAATCACAATCACTCTGTAAAAGAGGTTAAAATAGAAGTAGGAAAAAAATTTTGTTTTCTCCCCAACCTTTGTAGATAATTTACTTCCGTAATTAATAGTGAATGAATCAGAATGAATCAAATGTGTGCTGAATTATCGTAAGAGAAAATAATAATTCTGATAATTTCACTAATATAATGAACTACAACCAATTCTCTATAACCTTGTACTATACTACAACCACTATTCCTACTATCCGTTTACTGCTACTACTACTTACTACTTACTGACTACTACTAACTATATACTACTGACTACTACTATCTACTACCTACTACTACTACTACTCTGACTACTACTAGCTACTACTACTACTTCTACTACATACTATTATTAATAATAATAATTAATAATAAATTATTAATAATAAAATATAATAATAATAATAATAATAATAATAATAATAATAATAATAATAATAATAATAATAATAATAATAATAATAATAATAATAATATTTTTAAAATTATTAATAATATTATTTTTAAATATAATAATAATAATAATAATAATAATAATAATAATAATAATAATAATAATAATATAATAATAATAATAATAATAATACATAATAGTATTGCTAGCAAGATCAATAAGTATTGTGTTAAACAATTTCAATTTTAGTTTCGAAAAAACAACACCTCTAATTTCTTGAGGTGAAGTGTCTGTTGTTTGTGTGTGAAGTATTTGAGTGTGTGTGCATGTGTATGTATAGGTGGGTATGTGTATGTGTGTGAACCAATACATTCGAAATGCTACCGTGAAATGTTATTACTATTTTCTAAAATGGAATTATCAATCACAGACAAATTAAAATTTATTTTTCTGATTTACTTTTTTATTTGAATTTGAAATTGGAGTTAGAGTTTTTTTTTTTTTTAGAAAATATGGATTTAGGCATACAAGTAGGCTTATATATAGTAAGATTCAGTTAAGATTTATATATATATATTATATATATATATATATTATATATAATAATATATTATATATAATATTATATATATATATAATTATATATTATATACTATATATATATCTGCGAATTGGATTTGTTTCCTTAGGGAACCTCAATATATAAAGATGAAAAGGAAGACAAACACCGAGAAGAGTGCCATAGTATATTAAGAAAGTTTCGCGCTATAGCTAAGGCATCATCAGCTATAAAGCTGAAAATAATAAAATATATAAAATGAACAATGTCTATAATATTTTACGATTATTTAAAATATATTAAAATATATAAGAAAACTAAAAATATATAAAAAATTGACAAAAAATTAAATCTATTATTAACCTCGTTTTACTACCTTACATAAACTGAGAGCAACAGGAGATGATGACAAAGATAAAAATCGGAACACTATCTAATGACCAAAATATAATACATAAAATTGGTTGGTTGTTTTGTGAACTATTAAACTCAAATAGTATTTATAACAGTAAAAAAATGTGAAATTATAAAAAGAGATATATAATGAAAAATTATTGACAATTAAAATAAATTAAGTTTGAATCGAAGATAAATCAGAGTTTGAGTTCAGGTCAATTCATCGACATGTAGGCTTCCAAGATTTTCCTGTACGCTAGTATCAGCTGAAAGGCAAGAATCGGAGCAAGCCGTTGGTAGTGATGGATTATCATTTTAGTGGTTATGGGCTACAGTATGGATGAAAAATTCAGGTGAGGACAGAGGAAGATTGGTACAAAGAAAAACCCTTGTGTTTGGCAATCTTGATGCAAAGTTGTAGGCCATGTTTGACCTACATAGCGGAAAAAAAAACAAATAAAAAAAAAAAAAAAAAAAAAGTACAGCCAGCACCTTATCAAGTAGACTATCGAGGATTGCAACTCTTTAGGGATTAAATCTTTGAACCTGAAAAAGTTAAACGTGAAAGAATTTAAGTAGGGTAAAAAATAAGGTGGCAAATGGGACAAGTGTCTCGTTAATATAGGTCTGAGGGTTCTAATAAGGGTGTAGGTGAATCGACCTGTGTAAGGAATCTTCAGGTAAATATTGTCTGTTTAGGACATCAAAGTGGGAGTAGGTGAGCTCTTTAAAAATTGTTCTCAAGGAAGTTAAAATATGATTTTTATCAACAAGAGTATGAGGGAAAGGAGTTAAAATTAGCGAAGCTCTTAAATATTGGAGTCTGAATGAAAAGAAATACAAGAGGAACATACCTTAAAGCCCGGTTTATTCTGCCTGTAAAGCGACAATTTAAAATTATTGGAAGAAAGCTAGAAGAAGTGAGTGCCTATTGGGTGAGAGTGTCGGGCTGCGGTAAATCTGGTGTTAGAAAAAAACCAATTAGTGCGAGAGACAGCCAACATCAAGAAGCGAAGAAGTCCATCCACTTCACAGCTATGGAAAATTTTATATTTTTATGTTGCTTATTTTTAAGGAAATTTAAAAATAAGTTGGCATGTTCTTTGTTAGAAAAATTAAGAAGCAGTCATCCACTTATCTTTTTGTAGACAATGAGGTCTATTTATTAGAGAAACTTCACAAGAATATTCCAAATATTTAGTTTGTAACTATTTATTAAGTACATATTTAGTTTATTTAGTAAGAATAGCCTAAATTTAGCATAATACTTTAAGTAAAACTTATCATAGAATTAAAAATTGACTTTATATTTGAAAAATTTCCTGACACTTGTCTAAACCTTTATTTTGTTTCTAATTAATCCATCCCTACGATCATGACCGACTACTGCTAAAGAAGCCTCAGCAACTAGCTTTATATTCCTTTCCACATTTTGACTGTGGCAATCGTGTCTTAATTTTAAAGGGTATAAAATTAAAATTTTTTGATTCGCTTCTGAACATTGCGATTTAAAATGGGTGAATTGTTTCCCATTGGAAATTTGGTCATCTTTGTGGTAACTTTGATGCGTTGATTTCATTTTTGGCCTTTTTAAACAAGTCTGACACCTTTATCATGGAGAATATTAGTCTCAATCATCTATCTTCAGGTTCATCTTCACTTTCACTTTTCAACCACCCACCTTTCAACAATCATCTTCACAAGTAAATATTTCATAAAGGCCTTTAATATTTAGCATTTATTAACAGCTCTTACCCTAACTTCTTCTTCATCAGTAACATTGCTACTAAAATATTTTTCACCCATTGCGAAATAACTATATTGTTGTTTAATATTTTGCAGCAAATCTCCCTTACATTTTTATCTGAAAACTTATTGACTCTTTGAATCATATGAAATAAGTTTCCAGCTCCATCAGTCAATTTTTTATTAACCTTTATGTGGAACCAACTTGGAAAATAAACAGTTACTATAAATTCTGCAATCATTTTCAAGTTCTTACTGCGTTTCACTAAAGATGCATAGTAACGGAGAATTCTGCAAGCCAATGTAAGCCAACGAGAATGATTTATTGGGTCCACTTCTAACAATGCAAAGTCGTCATCCGCATCACCAGTTATTATGCTGCAGCAAATGCGATAGGCATAGTACTGGTCAGTTGAGAGACTGTCTAAAGTTTCATTATCTAGTAAAATAAATCCATAATGGTATTGGTACTTAAATTTTACCATTCCATTCAGACAACGTTTCCATTTAGTTTCGAGCCAATTGACCCTGCAAACTTATCGGGGACCTTTCGATGAAGTTTTTGTTTTTTTATGCCAGCATGCCATTAAACATGCCTCAATGGTAGCTCATTTAGATGCAGAAGACAGATATCATGTTGTTGTAATGGTTTTCCAAGAAACATTTCTAAATATCTTATTGAACCATTTCTATGACAGTATTCACAGTTGTTCCAATCGCCTTAAACCAGAAGATAATCTATTTTCCAATTCCGTACCACAAACTCTCTTATAGATTCATGGGCCGATATCAATTCATTTTCGATCTCTGGTGAAAAAATGGTCAAGAAAGAAGTCGTCTGAAAAAATGAATAACTTGTTAATTAACAAATTCTTCCTCAAACGTTCTGAAGGAGAAACAGAACATTTAAAAAAATAAAAAACCTTTTTTTTTAAATTATATATATAATTTCTAAAACTATTTAAATTTTATTAACTGGCTTGCACAGTGAATAACGTTAATGGTTTTCCAGTATTGTAGACGTGTAGTATTTTCCATTCACTTCAGAGAATTTGAAGAGTTGCATGCTTTTTTTTCCATCGAAACAATGCCAGTTATGTTATCCAACACTTTTCTTTCATCTTCTTTCAGCATTATCATTTTAATTTATTTGGATTTCATCTTCTTAACTTTATTTTGAAAAGTTATTGGTTTGTTAGTAGTAAATGCAGAATTAAGTTTCACAAAAATCATGTGTTACGATGAATAATGTAAGTATATTCAGTTCATTATTAGTTTAAAATGTTTATACTGTATAATGTTATTGTATAGCGTAGGTAGTTTCAAAATTAGGATACTTACTTATCAGAAAACATTTTGCATTTTATTCTTGTTATTAAGCCAAAGTTTACTAATATACAGGAGAAGCGATTGCTGCACCAGCCCTATCCTTATTTGATATCTGAAAAAGATTTATATTAGATATAATACTTTGAATTGTTACTGATTCAGCTACACAATATTGTCGATTTATTTAGATGATTATATTGATTATCATAATTTGCATTTAAGCTGTACACAAGCTTCGGTTATGTTTCGAAGTTCCTTCTGTTTTGTTGATCACTTAGAGCATCTGCAATACAAGCAGGATCCAACCATGATGTCCGCAGATGCATATTTGGATTTTTGATTTGCTACATGTTTTCCTCAGATGCTGATTCTGAAATGGGGATTTCTTGATCAGTTTCTGGATAAAGTTGATAGAACAACTTGGTTTGACTCTAAGTAATCAGTTTTTTTTATTTCTTTGCACTTTCAATTCCGTAGCTGTTGATATCTTAAATTGAATTTCACAAGATGATGACGACCTAGTTTTGAAATTTACCGTAACTTTCTGAACACCGTTTGGTCCTAACGATTCGGCAACAAAAAGGTCAATGAAATTCAACCCGCCTCGGAATTCTCGTAAAATTTAAAATGTGACTTAATCATAGGATCAGTGGTGAATCGTGGTGACTAAGGACTATGAAAAGACCTCATTCTTAATAAGAAATTACATGGAGAACGCCTTTTAAATTTAAAACAAACTTCGGATTATTATTATTATTTATACTTTATTATTATTAATTTTACCAATATCTATAAGATATAAAATTAAAATAGGTAGGTAGTTTCATATTTAACATACTCAGTTACTCACCTCATAAAACTTATGACATCTTCTGTCATTTTTAGCAAATATTTTCTTTCTGAAGCTGCTAGAATTTTTTGGTCTTTTTGAAATATGTCAAAGAGTTTGTTTGAATCTTCTTTAAACTTTCAAGCATCTAATTTAAATTTGGGACCTTGTATTTTTCTTATCATAATTCAGAATTCTTGAAAACTCTTTTAGGTGATTATTTTAATTATTTGGAAATGGCGTTTAGCAGTATGGGGTAGAATATTATACTTTATCCAAAAATTATAAAGCTCTTCACTAACTTCTCTTTGATCATTTTCTGTTCTCTACTCTTTGAAAAAAGTCATCTTTCCAATACTGCTTTAAGGTTGGCAGTCTTCCGTGGTGGAATTTTCGAAGGTTATAGCATTACATTAATAGAAAATTTACTTAAGAATCTTCTTGTAACACATATTTTTTAATTAAATTTCAACTTAATAATAATAAAAAGCTCTGAAAAAATAAGCAAAATGATATTAAAGTTGTCACATTTTGACTTTATACAATTTTTTTTTTATTTTCAGTAAAAATAAATTTTTGGGAAATACAAGGAAAACTATTAGCTTTACAAGAAAAGGTTATTCAATAACATTTGTTTAAAATTAAATTCTTCATTATTTGATATAAAGATCATGTTTTTAGCATGAATAATAAAAAGGTTATGGACATTTTTGTACCATTAATCCGATGAAATACTAGATTTTTTAACCTTTTGAATAATATAATAATAATAATAATAATAATAAAATAATATAATAATAATTTAAATAGATAATAATAATAATAAATAATAATAATAATAATAATAATAATTAATAATAACATTTTTAAAATTATTATTAATATTATTGTAAATTAATAATAATAATAATAATAATAATAATAATAATAATAATAATAATAATAATAATAATAATAATAATAATAATAATAATAATAATAATAATAATAATAATAATAGCAACATTTAATAATTATTGTGTTTTGAACAATTTCAATTTTAGTTTTCGAAAAAACACACTAATTTCTTGAGGTGAAGTGTCTGTGTGTTGTGTGTAATGTGAGTAATTTGAGTAGTGTGTGAGGTATGCATAGGGTGTTATGTGTATGTGTAGTGAACCATACATATCGAAATGCTACCGTGAAATGTTATTACTATTTTCTAAAATGGAATTATCAATCACAGACAAATTAAAATTTATTTTCTTGATTTCTTTATTTGAATTGAAATTGTATTGAGCGACTTTTTTTTTTTTAAAGAAATATGGATTTGGCACACAAGTAGCTTAAATAAATATAGTAAGATTCAGTTACGTTATAATATTATATATATATATAGTATATGATATTAGTTATGTATATAGATATAATTAATATATATATAATATATATATTATTATTATATTATATATTATATTTTTATATAATTTAAATTTATATTAAATTTATTTATATATATATATTATATATATATATATTTATACTTTTTTATTTATTATAATATTTATATATATATATATAATATATTTATATATATATATATATATATATATATATAAATATATATATATTTATATATATTATATATATATATTATACTATATATATATATATATATATTATATATAATTATTATATATATATATTATATATATATATAGTATATAATATTATAGTATATATATATATATATATATAATGATATATTACTGGATTGATTTGTTCCTTGGTAACTCAATTCAAAGATGAAAAGGAAGACAAACACCAAAGAGGAGTGCCATAGTATATTAAGAACGTTTCGCGATAGCTAAGCGCATCATCAGCTATTAAGTAAATAAAAAATTATAAATGAACAATGTCTGATAATATTTACGATTATATAAAATAATATAAAATATAATAGAAAACTAAAAATATATCAAAATTACAAAAAAAATAAATCTATTATTAAGCTCGTTTTACTAACCTTATATAACTGGATCAACCATAAGAGTTATTACACAATTATTTAAAAATCTTATTGTTTATTACCAAAATATAAATAAAGTGGTTGGTTGTTTGTGATTATGCAATGAACATTTAATTCTTTAAAGTATAATTAAAATAAAATTATAAAAGAGATATATAATGAAAATTATTAAAATTTAAATAAATTAAGTTTGATTGAGGATAAATCAGAGTTGAGTTCAGGCTCCAATTCATGAAATGTAGAGGCTCTCCAAGATTTTCCTGTCGCTAAGTATCGTGACAAGAGGCAAGAATCGAGAAAAGCAGTTCGGTAGTGTGGGAATTATACATTTTCGGGGAATGGTACGTATGGATGAAGATTCAGGTGAGGACAGAGGAAGATTGGTACGGAAAGAAAAACCTTTGTGGTTTGGCAATCCTGATGGGCCAAAGTTGTAGGCCTGTTTGACCTACATAGCGGGCATTACAGCAGCACACTTAAACAAGTAGACTATCGAGGAGTGCAAATCTTTAGGGATTATCCGTACCAATCTTCCTCTGTCCTCACCTGAATTTCATTCCTACGTGAGGCCATTAACCACGAAAATGATAATCCCAACTCACTACCACGGCTTTCTTCGATTCTTGCTCTGTCATTAGATTACTAGCGACAGGAAAATCTTGGAGAGTCTCTACTTCTTGAATTGGAGCCTGAACTCACCAGATTTATCTTCGATTTCAAACTTAGAATTTTATAATTGTAATTATTTATTTATATATCTCATTTATAATTTTCATTTTATTATACTGTTATAAAAACTGATTTTTAAGTTTAGTAAGTCCCCATAGAAAAATGTTCGTGTGTCATGCTTTTGTATAAATAGTTTCGATGGGTTTATTAACTTAATTTTAATTAAAAACATTTATTTCAAAAATATTTTGAATGTCACATTTTAATGGTTTTTTTTTTGGAGGGTGGGGAGTTTGTGGTAGTTTTCATTATTTATATATTTCTATATAAACATTAAATATTATAGACATTGTTCATTTATAATTTTTATTACTTATAGCTGAATGATGCGCTTAGCTATAGCACGAAACGTTCTTAATATACTATGGCACTCTCTTTGGTGTTTGTCTTCCTTTTCATCTTTAAATTGAGTTTCCCAAGGAACCAAATCATTCGCAGTATATATAGTTTATATATATATATATATATTATTATATATATTATAATATTATATATATATATAATATATAAATATATATATATTATTATATATAATTATATATATATATATTATATATATTATATATATATATATATATATTTATATATATATTATATATATATTATATAATATTATATAATATCATATATATATATTATATTTTATATATATCATACTTATATTAATATATATATATTATAATAGTATATACTATATATAATATAGTATATATTGATATATATATATATATATAGTATATATATATAATAATAATTAATATATATTATTATATTAATAGATATATATATATATAATATATATAATATATATATATATATATATTTATTATATATATTAATCTGAACTGATCTTACTATATTTATTTAAACTACTTGTGTGCCAAATCCATATTTCTTAAAAAAAAAAAAGATCGCTCATACATTTCAAGATTAATTGCGTTTTTAATCAAGGAAAATTAAAATTTAATTTGTCTTGAAGTTGATAATTCCATTTTAGAAAATAGATAACATTTCACCGGTTAGCATTCGAATGTATTGTTCAACAACATTACACATACACACCTATACATACACATGCACACACACTCAAATACTCACACACAAACACACAGACACTTCACCTCAAGAAATTAGAGTGTGTTTTTTCGAAAACTAAAATTGAAATTGTTTCAAAACTACCGAATAATAATTAAAATGTTGGCATTTAAATATAAAAATATCTTCTTTCTATTTATTATTATCATTATATATTATTTTATTATATATTATTTATTATTATTATTATTATATTATTAATTATTATTATTATTATTATTATTTACAATAATATTAATAATAATTTTAAAAATGTTATTATTAATTATTATTATTATTATTATTATTATTATTATTATTATTATTATTATTATTTTATTATTATTATTATTATTATTATTATTATTATTATTATTCAAAAGGTTAAAAAATCTAGTATTTCATCGGATTAATGGTACAAAAATGTCCATAACCTTTTTATTATTTCATGCTAAAAACATGATTTTATATCAAATAATGAGAATTTAATTGTTTAAACAAAATATTAGAGAATAATTTTTTCTTTTAAACTGTCTTGCATTATCCTGGTCTATACTTCTTAACTGAAACTTAAAAATTAATTGATATTTTAATGTCAAAATGGGTTGACAACTTTAATATCATTTTGCTTATTTTTTTCAGAGCTTTTTATTATTATTAGTTGAAATTTAATTAAAAAATTATGTGTACAAGAAATTCTGTAAGTAAATTTCTAATTAATGAATGCTATAAACCTTCCGAAGAATTTCCACCAGGAAGACTGCCAACCTTAAAACAAGTATTGGAAAGATGCCTTTTTTTAAAGAGTATAGAACAGAAAATGTTCAAAGAGAAGTTAGTGAAGAGCTTTATAATTTAATTGATAAAGTATAATGTTTACCCCATATCTGCAAAGGCCATTCAAATGAGATTAAATAATCCCCTAAAAGTTTTCAAGACTTCTGAATTATGATAGAAAAAAACAAGGTCCTAAATTAATTGGCGCTTCAAAAGTTCTATAGAAGAATTTAAACAAAATATTTGACATCATTTCCAAAAGACCATAAATTTAGCAGCTGCAGAAAGAACAATATTTGCTAAAAATGACAAGATGATCATAAGTTTTATGAGGGTGAGTAACTGAGTATGTTAAATGGAAACTACCTACCTATTTTAATTTTATATCTTATTTAATATTGTCAAAATACATCTAATTAAAGTATTCAATAATAATAAAGTAAGTTGTTTATTTTTTATTTAAATACATTTGCGTATATAATTCCTTAAAACCAATTAAGTTTATTCATAGTCTTAGTAACAAGGGTTATAATTTTGATGCTTTCGAATTAAGTTGCAATTTTTTAAAATTATAAGGAGGATCCAAAGAAAAGGGAGGAATTTATGACTTTTTTTACAGGACAAAGAACTGTCGAAGGGCTACTTGTACTCAAACCAGTTCCTTTAAACAACTTTTGAAATTAAATTTAATATTTTTATATATCCATTTTTTTAAAAGTGCAAAGAAATGGAAAAAAAGTTATTAAATGTAATCAAATGAGGCGTTTTTGGACTTTAAAGGGACTGATCAAGAAAGCCCCATTTCAGAATCAGCATCTGAGGGAAAACATTCAGCGTCCTATTTGAAATGCTTGCAACATCTTCAAACAATGATTTTGATCCTGATTATTTGCAGCAGAGGGTCTAAGTGACAACAATAACCAGAAAGGAATTCCGAACATTAACCGAAGCTATGTGAACAGGTAAAATGCAATTATGATATCAAATAAATAATCTAATAAATTACATATTGTCGTAGCTGAAAATTTAATGGTTCAAAGTTTAGATCCAATATAACTCTTTTTTCAGATATCAAATAATGATAGGCTGGTGCAGCAATCGTTATTTTGATGCGTAGATTTTTGGCTATAATAAACAAGAGATAAAAATGCAAATGTTACTGATAGTACAGTACCTAATTTTGGAACTACCTACCATATTACAATAATTATACAGTATTAACATTTTAAAACTAATAAAAATCACACCTATACACTATTCACTAAACATGATTTTGTGAAAACTAATCTGATTTACCTCCAAACAAAACAAAATTTTCAGAAATAAAGTTAAGAAGAGAATTAAATAAATTAAGAATAAATATAATGAAAGAAGATGAAGAAAAAGTGTTAGAAACAATATTGAGTGCAAATGATAAGACTGGAATGTGGATGGGGGACTTGGGGAAATTGTGCAGAGAATGCCAAATGATACGAAGGCATTCAGTACGTACGTATCCATATCTTTAACTGGAAAAGTACTGGATACGTTCAGTACGTATCCAATTAAAGACATGATGAAACATTCCGGTCCTTAAAATCACCTTTGTTAATTTGTTAATTTAACAAGAAATTACCAAAATTTTGAAATTACCGATTATAAAATTATTAAGTGATAGGACGATCAATCAGAAACCGGCGATGAGAATCGGAAGAATCAGAATTTTGGTTTTACGAATTGGAAATAGACATTAATTCTGGTTAAGGCGATGGAACAAATGTGATAGTGGTTTCTGGAAGTAGTTTAATAAGATATTTAGAAATGTTTCTTGGAAAACCATTTACAACATGATATCTGTCTTCTGCATCTAAATGCTACCATTGAGGCATATTTTCATGAAACTGGATGGCAACGAAGGTCCCGATAAGTTGCAGGGTTTCAATTGGCTCGAAAACTTAAATGGAACGTGTTGAATGGGAAGTTGGTAAAATTTTAAACATACCATGTAATGGATTTATATTTACTAGATATACGAAAACTTTAGACAAGTTACTCACTGAGAACCAGCACTATTGCCTATCGCATTTGCCTGCAAGCATAATAATGGTGCATGCGGATGACGACTTATGATTGTTAGAAAGTGGACCCCAATAATATTCTCGTTGGCTTTACATTGGCTTGCGGAATTCTCCGTTCATATGCATCTTTAGTGAAGATCAAGTATAGAACTTGGAAATGATTGCAGGAATTCTAAGTAACTGTTTATTTCCAAGTTGGTTCCAATAAAGGTAATAAAAATTGATGATTGGAGCTGGAACTTAATTTCATATGATTCAAGAAGTCAATTAGTTTTAGATAAAATGTAAGGGAGATTTGCTACGAGGATATTATTAACAAAATAGTGAATTTTCCGCAGCATGGTGAAATGATTTTAGTGCAATGTTAGCTGGATGAAGAAGAGAAGTTAGGTAGAGCTGTTAATAAATTGCCTAAAATATTAAAGGCCTTAATGAAAATTTAGCTTGTGCAAGATGATTTTTGAGGTGGGGTGGTTTGAAAGTGAAAGTTGAATAATGAACCTGAAGAATTGATGAGACTAAATTTCTACCATGAATAAAAGGTGTCAGAACATTTTTAAGCCAAAACATAAATTTCACGCATAAGTTACCAAGATGACCCAAATATTCACAATGGGGAACAATTCCACCCATTTTTAAATGCAAATGTCAGAAGCGAGAGAGAAGAAAAAAAAAAAAAAAAAAAGCGTATATATATAATTTAATTATATAACCCTTTTAAAATAAGAGCACTCGATTGCCACAGTTCAAATGTGGAAGGGAATATAAAGCTAGTTGTGAGGTTCGTTAGCAGTAGTCGGTCATGATCGTAGGGATGGATTATTAGAAACAAAATTAGCTCTCGAAAAATTGATTGAAAACTTTTGTCTCAAAAAAGCTTCATTTTTAATTCCTAGAGTAAGTATTTATCTAAGTTATCGCTTAAAATATTAGGCTTTCTGTACTAAACTAATATAGTTATAATAAATAGGGTTACAAACAAAATATTTGGAGATATTCTTATGAAGTTTTCTCTAATAAATAGACTCATTGTCTACAAAAGATAAGTGGATGACTGCTTCTTAATTTTTTCTAACAAAGAACATGCCAACTTATTTTTAATTTCCTTAATTAAGCAACTAAAAAATATAAAATTTAGCCATGGGGAGTTGTGAAGTGGATGGATTCATTCCGCTTCCTTGATGTTGGCCGCTTCTCTCGACAACTAATGGTTTTTTGTCTTACACAGATTTACCGTCAAGAACACTCCACCAATTAGGGCACTCACTTCTTAGCTTTCTTCCAGGATAAGTTTAAATGCCGGCCTTTTACAGGAAATAAATCCGGCCTGCTAAGGATATGTTCCTTTTGTATTTCTTTCATTCAGAACTCCAATATTTAAGGAGCTTCGCTAATTTTAATCTCTTTCCCTCATACCTTGTTGATAAAATCATATTTAACTTCCTTGAGAACCATTTTAGACCACCTACTCCCACTTTTGATTTCCCTAAACAGAAAATTTACCTGAAGATTCCTTACACATGATTCAACGACACCCTTATTAGAACCCTCAAACCTATATTTAAGAGACACTGTCCTTATGTCTCCCAATTTTTATCCTACTTATAACTTCAAAATTAGTACTACGTTTTCAGGTCCAAAGATTTAATCTCTAAAGAGTTGCACTCCTCGATAGTCTATTGTATTAAAGTGTGCTGGCTGTATGGCCGCTATGTAGGCTAAACAGGCCTACCAATTTGCGTTCAGGAATTGCACAACACGAAGGGTTTCTTTCGCGTACCAATCTTTCTGATCCATCACCTTGAATTTTTAACCATTTACGTAAGCCATAACCCACGAAATGATAATCCAATCACTACCAACGGTTCTCGGATTTCTTGCTTGGTCACTCGATACTAGCGACAGGGAAAATTTGGGGCTCTACATTCTATGAATTGGAGCCTGAATCAATCTGATTTATTATTCGATCAAAACTAATTTTAATTCTAATTGTAATAATTTTCAATTAATATATCTTTTTATACTTTTCCACTCTTCCTATCTTACAGTTGGAAATACTGATTTTTAAGTTTAATAAGTCACAAAACCAACCAATTTATGTATAATTTTGGTATAAATAGTGTTCCGATTTTATCTTGTTTCATTTCACTCTTATGGTTGATCAGTGAATGTAAGGTTAGTAAAACCGAGGTTAATAAATTAGATTTAATTTTTTTGTAATTTTATATATTTTTAGTTTTTATATCATTTTATTATATTTTTATATAATCGATACATTATCACATGCATTGTTATTTATAATTTTATTATTTATTTTAAAGCTGATGATGCGCTTAGCTATAGCGCGAAACGTTCTTAATATATGGCACTCTCTTTTTGGATGTTTGGTCTTCTTATTCAATCTTTGAATGAGGTTCCCAAGGAACAAATAATTCGAGATAATATATATATATAATATATTATATATATATATAATATATATATATATATATATTATAATATATATATATAATAATATATTATAATATATAATATTATTATATAATCGAACTGAATCTTACTATATTTATTAAGCTACTTGTGTGCCAAATCCAATATGTTCTTAAAAAAAAAAGTCGCTCAAACAGATTTTTCAATTCAAATAAAGGAAATAAGAAAATAAATTTTAATTTGTCGTTTTTGATTGATAATTCCATTTTAGAAAATACGTAATACATTTCACGGTGGCATTTAGAATGTATTTGGTTCACAACACATACAATACCCACCTATACACAACATGCACACCACTCAAATACTCACACACAAACACAGATACTTCACACCTCAAGAAATTAGAGTGTGTTTTTTCGAAAACTAAAATTGAAATTGTTTAAAACACAATACTTATTAATTTTTAAATGTTGCTATTATTATTATTATTATTATTATTATTATTATTATTATTATTATTATTATTATTATTATTATTATTATTATTATTATTATTATTATTATTATTAATTTTAAATATTTTTTATTTTATTATTTATTATTAGTTATTATTTGTTATTTTTATTTATTATTTTATTATTATTATTATTTTATTATTATTATTATTATTATTATTATTATTAGTAATACTAATAATAATAGTAGTAGTAGAAGTAGTAGTAGTAGTAGTAGAGTAGTAGTAGTAGTAGTAGTAGTAGTAGTAGTAGTAGTAGTAGTAGTAGTAGTAGTAGTAGTAGTAGTAGTAGTAGTAGTAACTGGAATAGTAGGAATGATAGTGGTTGTTTATAGCTGCAAAGGTTATAGGAGAATTGGTTGTAGTTGCATTAGTATTAGTGAAATTATCAGAATTATTATTTTCTCTTACGATAATTCAGCACAATTTGATTCATTCTGAGATTCATTCATATTAATTACGGAGTAAATTATCTACAAAGGTTGGAGAGACAACAAAATTTTTTTCCTACTTCTATTTTAACCTCTTTTACAGAGTGATTGTGATTACATTTTAATTGAAACATTTTATTGACAAGATATAAAATTAATGTTTTATATATATAAAATAAATGAATTAAATATAGTCTTAAAACTATACAAGAACGATTCATTATTTCAAGGTCTTAAATTTTTAATATTGTGGTTTAATAATGCATGTTTTTCAAATATATAAATTTGCTGATTAAAAAAGTTTGAGATATTTTAATTCTATGATCTAAAATATTTATATATGATGATTTTATTTTAATCATTATAATTACATAAATATAATTGAAAGGTATTCATTATGTAATTTAAGATTTTATTAATAATTATTTGATAAAACAGAAATCATTTTGGGTTCAAGCTTGTGAGCAATTTTGCAAAAATATATTTGAATAGAAAGAAAATTATTTTATTTAATGTAAATTTCCCGTAATTTAAGTAACTCATTTGATACAGTATAATTTCAATGCTATAAAAGCTTCAAATAGAATGACAAAATATATATATATATATATATATATTATAATATATTATATATATATATATATATATAATATATATATCCTGACAATATATATTATAATATATAATATATATATATATATATAATGATAAAATAATCTTTAAATTATCTTAAAAGTTTTCAAAGTGAGCTCAATTGTAATAAGAGATGAGATGTGTACATTTTCTTTGGTAATGTTCATAAAAAAATATATTTTTTTTTTTAAATATTAATTTCAATGGCAATATCTCACATTACGTTATTCAAAATCTCTTTACTAAGATTCTTCGTAATCTCTTCAGAATATAAAAATAATTAAAATAATAAGGAATAAAAAACCAATTAAAATGTAATAAATAACTTAAGAATATAAAGCATGTATTGTATTTTAAAAAAATAAACTTGATTATATTTATTTTTCTTACTCGCCATTTTAAGAAAACGACAAAATAAACTTTGCAAACGAATTAAAATGAAATAAACGAAATCGTTTTCTACAAAGTGGAAAAGTTTAATACCGAGACTAAAAAGCAAAAAAAGGATAAATTAGCAAATGGTGGAAAAAATAAATTAAAATAAAAATAAAATAAAATAAAGTTAAAAAAAGTTAAAAATTTATATTGAAACATTTATCTTTAAAATTGATTTTTTAAAATAAAATTAAAATATTAACTAAAATAATAGTCAAGACAAATAAATATGACTTGGTTTTATTTTTATTATTATTATTATTATTATTATTATTATTATTTATTATTATTATTCTTATTATTATTATATTTTATTATTTTTATTATTATTATTATTATTATTTATTATTTATGATTATGAATCATTTTTATAAATTTATTTTTATTATTATTATTATTATTATTATTATTATTATTATTATTATTATTATTATTATTATTATTATTATTATTATTATTATTATTATTATTATTATTATTATTATTATTATTATTATTATTATTATTATTATTAATAATTAATATAATTAATAATAATTAACAATATAACATAATAATAATAATAGTAATATAATAATAATAAGAATAATAACAATATATAATAACAATATAATTAATAAATAATATAATAAAATAATTTATATATAATATAATAATAATAATAATAATAATAATAAATAATAATAATAATAATATTAAATAATAATAATAATAATAATAATTAATAATAATAATAATAATAACAATAATAATAATAATAATAATAATAATAATAATAATAATAATAATAATAATAATAATAATAATAATAATAATAATAATAATAATAATAATAATAATAAGATCATGTTTTTTTGTCATGAAATTATTTTTTTACAGCATATTTAAATTCAACATTTAATTTACTTATAGAAAACAATTACAGGATTTAAATCTGATATGTGTTTCAATTTATATTTTATAATTTTTAATTTTTACGTTTTATATTTTTAATGTCATTTATTTTAAGTTGCCTTTTTTTTTTTTTTTTTTTTTAATTCTCGGTTTAAAACTTTCCCACTTTGTACAAAACGATGTCTTTTATTTCATTTTAACTCGTTTACAAAGTTTGCTTTACTTGTTTTCTTAAAGTATCGGTCAGCAAAAATAAATATAATCAAGTTTAATTTTAAGTTATAACGAATGCTTTATATATTTTTACATTATTTCTTACCTTTTTTTCTTTTTTTTTATTTGAATTATATATAACTGTTTTCATTTTATTTTCTTGAGAGAGAGTGAAGAATCTAAGCAAAGAGGTTTATAATAATTAATTCAAAGTGAAGTATTACCGTTAATCTTGAAAGCACTGATGTTGAAAACGAATTATTTTTTTGTCAACATTACAAAACACTCTTTTTAAAACTTTAAGATTTAGTTTTAGAGTGTTTTTCACAAAATAAATATAGCCTATATTTTAATAGAAGATTTTTATTGAAATATTCTAAATCACCTGACTTACTAACAAAGAAAATAAAGTATTATAAAAGCAATAATTATATATATATAAATTAATCCTTAAGAAAAATATATATATTAATATATTATATATATATATATATATATATATATCTATATAATATATTTTGTTTAATATTTATAATAGAGATATGCGTAGCATCTTTAGGGAAGAGATTATATTATATTGTATATGTAGACATTATTATAAATAATGATATATATATATATAATTATATTTATATAATATAGATATATATGTATGTATATATTATATTATATATATATATATTATATTATATATATAATATATAATATATATATAAATAAAATATTTATAAATAAAAAAATTATTATAAAAACAGTAAATATATATATATATAATTCATAATGAAATTTTAGGTTCCATTTAGTTATAAACAAATCACATTTGAAATATTCATAGTTTTGCGTTATACTGTAGGTTTCTCAATTTTTTTAATTTCTTTAGCAAGAATGAAGCCTGTGATAATTTTTCCCACTACCCATTCTGCAGGTGAAGGATTCCATTAAATTTCTTTCTAGTGATTCCCATTAAATTATCTAGAAATTACATTAGGAAAGGATTTTCTTTTGATGTTAATATTTCGTTACAAGCTTAATCATAAACTTGAACCAAATTGAGATTTTCTTCTTTATTATAATATTAATTACTAAACTCTTAAAATATTACAAAAAAAAAAAAAAAACATGATATTAAATTTCAAGTGTAATTTTCAAGAAAAGAAATAAAAAGAAATGAAAATAGTCACATAGATATATAAAATCATAAAATTTAAATTTCCCGAACGTTTTTCAATAAAATTTGATAATCTTACGTAATATAAGTTACATAATGTAGTACATTATTAAAAATGGACACATATATGAAATCACAAAACATGATTCCAATATTATAAAATCATTTCCAAATTCATTCACTCAAGATAAATCATTAATAATTTATTGATATTTCTAGGAACAAAAATTTTCATTATTATATAATTTCATTCCCTTCTGAACATTGGCTTAAAACGGAGTGAGAAATAGAGTTTTGGTGTCACGTCAGCCATTGTAGATAACAAGCATTGACGTAATGATTAGCAATTAAAATAATAGAATATTAAAGTAGTTTAACAGAAAAAATAATGCTGACAATTTAAATACTACTACTATTATTACTACTGCATATATTACTGCAAGAAAGACTATTCCAAAGCCTCTTCTACTTTAATCATCTACGGATTTTACAACTCATCTTGCAACTACTAATCCTACTTGTCATGCTGTTACTACTGCAAATATTACTTCTCCTACTACTACTACTACTACTACTACTACTACTATACTACTATCTACTATACTCATATAATAATAAATAATAATAATAATAATAATATAATAAATATAATTAATTAATAATAATATTATATAATAATAATAATATGATAGTATTATAATAATTTGAAATATAAAAAATCAAATAACTAATATAAATTAGTTAAAAATATAATAATATAATAAATAGTTAAATATAATATATAATAATTAATAAATAATAAAAATATATATAATAATATATAAATAATATAATATAATAATAATAATAATAATAATTAATAAAATATAATTAAAATAATATAATAATTAATATATAATAATTATAATATTATATTTATTAATAATAATAATAATAATAAATAATATAATATAATATAATAATATAATAATAATATAATTAAAATAATAATAATAATAATAATAAATAATAATAATAATAATAATAATAATAATAATAATAATAATAATAATAATAATAATAATAATAATAATAATATAATAATAATAATTTTTTAATTTAAAAGCCCTTTTCAGAAATGATAGTAACATTATTATGTTTATTATGCATTGAAAAATACAGTAACCACATAAATATTATTTTGATATAATTTTTAATATTATATAATTGCTGATAGAGGGATTCCTTAATTGCAACGTATATGTATATCATTTGAGTATTGACATAATACAGGTTGTAATAAAATTTAGGTAATTGTTTAACATAGCATATTATAAAACTGTTATAAATTATAAAATAAATAATATAATTAATAATAATTTAAAAAAATAATCATAATGAATATTAATATAAATAAAATTAATAAATAGGCATATAGTATTAATAATAACTAATTTAATAATAATAATTTAATATATAATAATAATGTGATGATGGAGAGAAGATGATTGATGATAATTATGGAATCATTAAAATAATAAAATAATAACAAAATCTAATGAATAGTAATTTAATATAATTATTAACTTAGCAAATAGTAATAATAATAATTAATAATAATAATAATAATAATAATAATAATAATAATAATAATAATAATAATAATAATAATAATAATAATAATAATAATAATAATAATAATAATAATAATAATAATAATAATAATAATAATAATAATAATAATAATAACTATAATAATAATAATACAAGAAACGTTTCAGCGATCCGCCAGAACGAAAGCGTTCAGGTTTGCCTACGGGCGAGCAGAACTCTGCCAAATTTGTTTTTTTACGTTGTTGTTTAATCACCGCACAAAAGTGTCGAAAAATTCGGCTCATAAAAAATTAATATTAATAGTATATAGATATAAATAATAGCTTAATATTAAAATAAATTGTTAATTTAGTTTTGAAGCTCTAAATTATTATATGTATAATTTTATTTTACATTGGTGTTTTTACTTTTATTTTAGTAAACCGCGCAAAAGAGAGAAAAATGGAATAAAATATTTGGAAGTATAATAAATAATAATAATAATAATAATAATAATAATAATAATAATAATAATAATAATAATAATAATAATAATAATAATAATAATAATAATAATTAATATATAATATAACTAATAATAATAATATAAATTATAATAATAATCTAATAATAATATATAAAAATATAAAATAACATTACTGCTAACTAATAATATAATATAATAATATATAATAATGAATATAATATAATAATAATAATAATATATTAATAATAGCCATATTTAACAATTAATAAATATTTAGTTATTCATCGGGTTTTAAAATATTTCAATTTTAGTTTTCGCAGGAACACATAATCAAATTCTTTGCGTGAAGTGTGTGTGAGTGTGTGTGTGTGTGTGTGTGTGTGTGTGTTGTGTGATGTGTGTGTGTTTGTGTGTGTGTGTGTAGAGTGTGTGCTTAGGTGTGTGCTTAGGTGTGTTTGTGTGCGTTTGTGTGTGTGAAAAATTATATTTGCAATGGTTCAGTGAAATTTCATAATTATTTTATAAATTTTGAAATTATTAAACAAAGAAATTATAAACTTATTTACTATTTCTTTACTTTCGTGTAAAGCAATTAGATAAATATGAAAATAATAATAATAAGATAACCAATTATAAGTAATAAAAAAATATAAATAATATAAATTAATAGCGTTATAATCAGTAATTAACCAGCACAACAGAATATAATAAAGAATTTTCTTATAAAAGATAATAATAATAATAATAAGAACAATATAATATAATAATGAGACAGTGCAAATTTGGATTAATAATAAGAAGAATTAAGATAATAATAAATAATTAATAATATTAATTATAATAATATAATAATAATCACACAACAATAATAACAATCTTAAATTAATTAGAATAAATAATAATAATAATAATAATAATAATAAAAATAATTAATAATAATAATAATCAATAATATAATATAATAATTAATAATAATAATAATAATAATAATAATAATAATAATAATAATAATAATAATAATAATAATAATAATAATAATAAGATAACTTCTCAAATTACAAACGCCAAGTGGCCAAAATTAAAAAACTGTTTATAAACAACAAAAGTGAAGAAAAAATTAATAATCAAATATTGATTTAAAAAAAACTTTTAAAAAAATGAGAATAAAAACCAGAAAGAATCATAGATCACTATCAATTAAAAAAATAGTAATATTAATAAATGACGATAATAAATTTGACTTAATTAATGATTAAAATCATCGTACAACAATGAACTATGTAATTTAGTATCAAATGAGTACGATATAATTTAGCACAAAGTGAGTACCTTATAATTTAGTACAATAGCATGATATATGATTTGTACTAACTAATTACGATAAAAAAAGAAACTAAAATTACAGATTTTCAAAAACGTCAAAAAGAGAAATTTTAATTGTTCTTCTTTTTAGAAATAGACACAAATTTTGGGTTTCAATGTATCTTTAAAATGAAAATAAAACTTTTTTTAATATCCTTTAATAAAACATTAAATTAGTGTTTTAATTTAACGCTATATTTTTAGAGCATGATATAATTGTTGTTAAAACTACTTATTATGTAAAACATGAAATTTTGAAGGCTTATTCTTTATGTTGCTTTTAACTGCTATACAGAAATTTGAAAGCGAAGACAATTATGTTTAATAAATCTAAGGTTTCTATACCTTATATTTTAGTATAAGCGTCCTTTTTCTATATATATATATATATTACATATTATATATATAATATAATATATTAATATATTATATTATATATATATAGATTATATTATATATATATAATATATATATCTATATATATATATATTAAGCGCGGGGTGAAAACATACAAAAGTTGTAGTGCGAGATTTGAAACAACTTATATTTTGGTGCTCACTTCAGATACAAACTGAAATGTGTTAAAAGTAAGTCTTTCAAGATTTGTTTTCATACCCAAACTTTACCTTGAATCTTTTATTTAAAAACAAAAATATATATATAGCAGAATATACGTATAGCCTAATATCTTACATTCTTACATGACTACCAAACCATGCCAATAGTACAAAATCTCATAGAAAATCCAGACTTTATGATCTGTACCTGAACGGTATCGAATGTTCGAGAATGATTTGGTTTGTAGTTTGCACCTGTCGAAGAGGTACCACCCTGAATTAACAACACTACACCCCAAGAAAACCCTTAACTCTACAAGCAACCAGCAACTCAAAAGAACATCCTATCAAGGACATTTCTTTCAACATCGACCGAATTGACAGTACTTTATTGGTAGGAGAAAATTTGTTGATTATAACAATATCATCAACTAGTATCATCAAGAGAGGTGAGGGGGGGGTGATAGGAAGGTACTCCCCCGTCTATCAGTTCCATGTAGGAAGTGGCGTTGAGATTGAAGTTTAGCTGCCATACAAAATACAGGCAGCGAACTTGCACATTGGTAGGAGGAAATTTTCTTTCTTGCTTGAAGAAATTTGTTGAATGGAAAATTCTTCTTATTGTTTCCGTTCATCTGCAACACCAGCTGGCAACAAGTTTTCTGGATGACAAAAATAGGAGATGTTTAGGAGAGCACTGGAGAAATGATGTTCTAATCCTCAGAGAAAGTTTTTAGATACTGTGATAACATAAAGGTTGAAAATTACTTTGCACCATCTTGACAGAAGGGATGGGAGCGGATATAAAACCATATGGGGGCATAGAAGACTCTCGAGTAACAAATCGTACCAAACGCGTCAGATATCAAGATGCGGATTCTGTTGAAGTACAAATCGAAGCAGTCATGTTAGCTTTAGTAGCCACCTTTGCATGGCTTTAAGGCAAGCCCGGCTGTGCAGATTTTCAAATACCCATATGATTAATGATACTGACATTATTGTACCTTGCTGAAATTAATAAACAGGATTTTTAGTTAAATGACAGCTGGTCGAACTTAGATCTTTCGTAATGTTTCAGGAACAATCATACAGAGCCTGGAATTGCGTTGAAAATAATGATGGGTTTTGACGTA
>JABUQX010073977.1:22500-25000 GCA_015478945.1 Trachelipus rathkii | reverse complement strand
CTTTTGATCTTACACATTTTTATGCTCCGAATATTGTGAGATATCATCCATTAAATTTGGGACATAATCTGACTTATCTCAACTGCGGTGGGTTTCATGTACACAACTGGCCTTTACAACTCATTCAAGATCAGATTTAAAAGTAATACAATATATATATATAATATAATATAATATATATATATATATATATATAATATATATTATTAATTATAATATATATATATATATATACTATATTTGTATAAATCCATATATATAGATATAAAATATATAATTATGTATATAATATATATATATATATATATATATATTATATATATACTATATATAAATAATTATTTTTATTTTAATTTATTATTTTATAAATTAAAAAATATAATATATATATAATATATATATATATATATAAACTTTATATATATATTTATATATATATATATATATATTATATATATATATATATATATATATATATATATATATATATATATATATATATTATTATATATATTATATATATATATATATATATACATATATATATATATATATATATATATATATAATATATATATATATATATATATATATATATATATATATTATATATATATATATATAACTATAAATAGAAATTTTATATAGTATATAGATATATATATTCTATAGTAATATTTATATCTACGACATATATATATATATATATATATATATATATATATATCAGGGTTGGGTTCAAGTACATTTTTTCAAGTACAAGTACAAGTACAAGTACTCTAGAATTGTTCAAGTACAAGTACAAGTACAAGTACTCTAGAATTTGTTCAAGTACAAGTACATGGTATCAAGTACAAGTACAAGTACAAGTACCTGTTAAAAATGCATATATATATATATATATATATATATATATATATATATATATATATATATATATATATATATATATATTATATACATCACCATCTCATCTCATCATCAATTAATCATCATCAGCAGCAATCGTAATCCCACCACCGCATCTAATCTTCCCAAGACTGGTGGCAAAGGGTGGCGTAACATATACCGAAAACATAAAAATAGTAGAAGAATAATGAAGGCAAGTAGAAAAGCAAGCGCAGCCTTACCCGCCCCTTTATACCAATTAGTGAGAACTTGTCGGCAGTCAGAAAATCCACCCTAGAGCTCACGGGACCGCGACGACCCTCAACTATGACCTCTCGTCAATGTGGGGTTTATTCCTTGGCGCAGGTGGGCTACAACCATACCTCCTGCAACAAAACCCACCAATTCACTCTGTTACTGCACCTTTCTCTAGCCTCTGCCAAACTCACATTTCCTCTCTCCAGGCATTCCTTTTCTGACTCATTCCACTTTTTCTTCTGTCTCCCATCCAGTCGATTCCCAACACACTTACCACTATACATCCGTTTAACCGACCGTCTGTCATCCATCCTTTCCACATGACCATACCATCTCAACGTACTTTGATTTATTCTCTCATTTACTCACCAATCTCCACACAAAACACTTCTCTAAATACGTTTCATTCCTCATTTTATCATTTCTCACACCTAACACGCCATTTAAAAAAAAAAATTGGTTTTTTTTTTTTTTCCAAAAAAAAAAAAAACCAAAACATTGTAATTTAGATGCTATACCTCTTATTCCAAACCATAGTCCCACTACTATACATAAACACTAACAACATACCCTCAATGTAAGACCCTAGCTCACTCACACTTAGTCACTTTACATCCACAACTTTAACTGCACCAGCCACCCTAGTGCCATTCACAAATTTCTACTACACTCTGCATCATCCGCTCCGTTTTCAATTCAAAACATATATCCTAAATATTTAAATTCAGACACTTTTTCCAGCTGCTCACCAATCTAACATAACATCACACTGAGGTCTGTCCTCACTCACAACAATAACTTTACTCTTATCTGCGTTTAAATTTCAAACCCTTTCTTTTACACACCCTACCAAATCACTCTACTAGTCCTCTCAAACCTCTTCAAATTCCGCCAACAAAACAATCCTGCATATAATAGGTTATGGAATCGCTCCACTCTCATCCATTCCTCCATCATTCTAACTCTATCACTTGTCACCCCTACCTCTAATTCTTTCAATAACCATCCATCATACAGATTGGATGCCAAGGAGACATACGCACATCCCTACCTAACTCCTCTATTAATATTAAATAATCACTTTCGACTATATTTATTCTTAACACGCTTCACTATCGTCATACTTTTTATTCTATTCAGAAGCTTACCAGCAACACCATATATCAATAACACCTGTGCCATAGATTTCCCTTATTAATCCTATATACGCCTGTTTGCAAATCCATAAATCCTAACATACAATTTATTCTTCTCCTCCTCATTTTCAATCATTTGTTTTCAATGTACAGATTTGATCCACACATCCTCTACCACCTCTAAAGGCTACTTTTCTTCTCCAAATTAGTTTTCTTCA
>JABUQX010073977.1:10000-17500 GCA_015478945.1 Trachelipus rathkii | reverse complement strand
TTTTTAGGTGTTTAATTCCATACTGAGATAAGAGTTCCTCAAATTTGCCCGTGAATTCCAATCCTCGGTCACTAAGTATCGCCTTGGGTACTGCCAGTAAAGTTGGAAGTATTTTCTTAAAAGACTCAGCCACTGTAACAGATTTCTTATTTCTTAGTGGAGTGGCATAAAGAAATTTGCTGAAATGATCTATAACGATAAGTAAATACATATTACTGGATATTGAGGAAGGCAGTTGTAACAAATCTAAAGCAACAATTTGATATGGCTCAGTAGTTTGAATTTTGAGAACAGGGGGATGTTCTTTCCTATTTTTTATTTTATTTAACTGACAAACTGGACATGTTAATGAAACATCTCTAACAACTTTTCGTAAATCAGGATGGAACAAATGCTGACTTATTATTTGAAACAACTTGTCCCTTCCTATGTGTGCCATATTATTATGAATATATAATACAAAATTTGTCATAAAAGGAAATGATACTATTGGTACCTGAGTTTTATGCTGGCTTTGGAAATAGAGGATTTCATCCTTTAATGTTATTCCATGATAAAATCTAGAAAATCTTTTCAACTTCAGGGGTAATCTCGAAACAGGTATGTCTTCACTAATGCAGGATTTAAGAGTTTTTAGTGCATTTGTTACTATTTCTTTTTCTTACAGCTTTCTCTAATATTTCATCTGAAACGTCATTAAAACAATTAGCATAACATTCACCACAAGGGCATTTAATACTAAATGAATTGTTTAAGAACGGAAAAATAGACATGCCCATAAAAATGAAAAAATTGTTATAATCTAGTTTTGTTTTTAATTGTGCAAGAGCATTGATGCCTATAATCAAACAAAAATTGGAATGTTTTCCGAATACATGGTCATTAATTAATGCGAAAGGAACATTTTTAAGTACTTCATCATCAATTTTTAAATCTAAAATAACATATTCATTTAACCAATTACTTCCATTAAAACCAACCATACTTACGGGATGTGGAAGTGCCATCTTCTCCTTTCCTACTTTCTTCTGTAAGTAGGTAAAAGCCGAACTAGTAATTAAATTCACCGATGATGCTGTATCTAAGATTCCACAAAATTGATAGTTATCAGGCGGTATCGTATTTTTGAAATTCTGGTGTGTAAATGGTTACAATTCGTCTCACAATCATTCCTTCCGTCTTCAATGAATTCTTGCACTTGCAAGTTTTCCTCGTCGGCAAAATGGTAAATTATTGGCTCTTTATTTCTGTCTATATCTGTAATAAAACTTAACTCGGGAGTATTATTTTTAAAAGTGGGGTTATCCCTAGAAAAGGGTTTTAATTCTATAGCATATTGCTCTTCAAATTTAGCTTGCCCAAATGGGACCAATCGATGTTCTAAAAATGTTTTACAGCTTTCTTCCTGATTAGGTTGAATAAGTTGTACATGCCCACCAGATAATGAATGCAAATAAAATACTGACTCTGGTGGACCCATATCAGAATTACACACATCAAATTTCATCAGGAATGTTTTCTGAACCAAAACATAAATGACACATTTAAATATTTTACTGAAAGCATTTAAAAAGTCAAAAGTGGGAGCTATTTCCAAGTCTACCATGCTTTTAATAATCTTTTTTCTAGCTTCAATTTTATATTTCTTTGGGGCCCTTAATAGTTCATTTACCATTAATAATCTTAAAAATGAATAAAATTCTTTCTTTTCACTTACTTTTTCAGATGAAATTTTTCCTCTCCATATATTCTTTAATTTTTCGTCTCTCATGATCTGATAGTAAAGACATTCTATTAAACAATTTGGACCTCCTTCGGGAGAATAAATCAAATTGAAATCTCCTTCAAAATGTTCACTTACAATTACCTGAGAATTCACCACATTCCTACTCAACCCATCAGCAATGATGTTTTCTTTACCAGGTAGATATTCAATTTCAAAATCAAACTCTTGAAGATCCGTTAAGGTTCTAGCCAACCGAGAATCAACATTCTTCATGGAAAACAAATATTTCAATGGCTGATGATCCGTCCGAAGTATAAATGGGATACCCAAAAGAAAAGGTTTAAATGCTTTAAGAGCCCATCTGATGGCGGCTAACTCTCTTTCAATGGTGCTATAATTCTTCTGGGCATTGGTGAACGCCATACTAGCAAGGGCAATGGTTTTAGGAATATACTTTCCTTGTTCATCGGGTTGATACTGTATTAATTCCGCTCCAGCACCTTCCAAAGAAGCATCTGTTGAAACTATCATTTTTTGTTGACTACTATAATCTGGAAAAGATAATGTATTATCATTTAGGGCCAGGAGCTTCAGCTTCTCGAAAGATTCTTTTAAGTTGGGTTGTTTCCAATCTATGACGGACCTTTTATTTGAACAAATTAATCTTGTGAGAGGTTTGGAAATCACTGCTGCATCTTTCATAAATTTACGCTGCCAAAGTGTTAGCCCCAAAAATGAATGTAGATCACCAACAGTTTTTATATTTTCCACATTATAATTGTTTACTTTATCAAAATATTCTTTATTTTTTCTTATTCCTGCGTCTGATATTACGTGTCCTAAGTACTGAATCTCATTTCTTGCCCAAGAGCACTTTTTTAACTTTGCTTTTAGACCTCTTTCTTCCAATCTTCCTAATATTTTGTCGAGCAATTCTAAGTGATTTTTAAAGTCTTTAGTTATACATAGAATATCATCTAGATAAACATGAACTGGTGGTGAATTTTTAAACTTACTATTCAGAGACTTTCTTATCGAAGTAGATTTACTGTCCTCTGTGTTTTCTTTGTCCGGTGGTTCCACTTGGTGGTGCAAAAACTCTTCTAACACGGCTTCCATTTCTCTTTGGAAACAAGAGGGAGCTGTCTTTAGTCCGAAACTCAATCTTCTAAACCTAAATGAACCCAACCCGGGTACAGAAAAGCTTGTAATGTCTCTCGAGTCCTCATCTAGTTCCATTTGATAATAAGCCCTACATAAATCTATTTGACTGAATGTTTTCATGCCTTGTAAACTATATATAGTATCTTGCAAGTTGGGTATTGGAAATGAATCTCCTTTCATTACTTTATTCACCTTTCGGTAGTCGACCGCCAATCGTAAAGATGAATCAGACTTGAATATAGGTACCAGAGGACTATTCCAGGCAGAGTTTGCTTTTTCGATTATGTTGCTTTCTAGTAATTTTTCTATTTCCTTATGTATAGCTTCTGTGACTACCGGGTTAAAATGTCTAGGTTTTTGATAAACAGGAGTAACTCCTGGTAACAAATCAATTTTGAATTTTGTTAATGAAGCAGGTTGCTTTAACTTGTCATTAATAGTGAAAAGAGAGGAACGGTTCCACAACAACTGTCTAAGTTCTTTTTCTTCTTCAGGATTCTTTAGGTGAGCTAGATTTATTTCTTTCTGAAAATCTTCATAACTCCAACTTTCGGGGATACTGTCCAGCTTATCAAGTTCATCTTTATTTAAATTAAAATTTTCAGCGTCTCCTGCCTGTACATCTACAAAGCTATTAAACTGTCCTAAAAAATCATCTTTGCATTCTTGGTAAGATAGTACTGACCTTATTACTCCAACTATTTGTCCTTCATGAGTTCCGTGATGTAAGTCCTCCGACGGCAAGAGCTTAACTTCAAAACATTTTTTATTCACCAGGCCAGGAACGAAAAGGAAATTTTTATTTATTGGCTCACACAACAATTCATCGTTTTCTTCAAATTCTATATTATCGTTAATCACTCTAAGGCAAACAATATTCTTCTTACTACCATTGGGTATTTCTTCTTCTAAGGCACAACTAACTTGGTGAATAACTCTCCTACACATCTCTTCGTTAAAGTAGATTTCATAATAAATACCAGCATCACCGTGGTGAATGAGTTTACTGTTATAAATATCAAAAACAATTTTATGATTTACAAAAAACCTTTCTCCTAAAAAAAGATCGTATTCAGGGGAAGTTGACAAAATTTTAAAACCATCACTAAATTTGATATTTGCTATACTAAACTGTAAATATACAGTTTCATCTTTTTTTTTGTACTATTAAACATTTTTCCCACAAGTCGAGGTGAAATGTAATTATTTCTGGATCCGGAATCTAAAACTGCAAAACATTCAAAAGATTGCATCTGAACTGGAATCATTTTTAACTTACCAGATTTGAGTATTTCTAATGAAGAACTGTCCTCACATACAAAACTTTGTACTTCCCTCTCAGTTCCTACTTCGGAAGAATTTGTGGATTTTTCTTCCCTTTCTTGATTAGTTTCTGAAGTTTCTGGAGTTTCTGGAGTTTCTGATTCAGAAAGTATCGGATACACAGAAGAAGGTTCGGGTTCATTTCTTTCATTGGTGAGGATTTCTTTATCCTTTATTTCATCCCTTAAATTTTCGAAAGGATTCCTAGTACCCAAAATAACCTCACAATCTATCTTGGGTGCTTTTAGTTTTCCGACGTTTTACATGTAATTTCTGTTTCTTGTTCTTTCTTCTGGGGTCTCAAATTTGGGTTCACAAACCATCATTTATTTGCAGTGTGACTAGTTTTATCACAGTATTGACAAATTATTTTCTCAATTTTTCCATTTTTTTCTGAATCACTACTTTTCTTGGCCTGGTTTTCGGTAGTAAGTTTTTTAGCTTTAGTACAGTCTTTGAAAAATGAGTCTCCTATACCACCTTGAAGCACCGTCCATTCTTCTTTACAATTTCTTCTGTTGACCCTTCTTCTCACAACATTTACATGGATCATCGGTTTTCTGATTTTTCTGACGCAACGTTATGCTAGGTCTTATAATCTTCTGAATGGGCTTTACTTTTTCATCTTTAACATAAATATAAGGTTGTTCATTTTCAGCACCTGAAATTTCATTTCTAGTTTCGAGTGAAAATATATAATTTTGCAAAGCACTGAAAGTCATTTTTATATTAAATATACTCCTCATTTCTAAATTTTTCCCAGTTACTAATTTTCGTACTTTTTCTGGTAACGTAAAAATTAATTTTTCATATAATTTTACTGAATTTTCCGGATCCTCTAAAGGAAATTCTTTAACAAAAAGGAACCTAAGTTTAGACATATAATTATATACTCCCTCACCATTGTATTTTGCAGACGAAAAATTTACAATTTGAATATTACCTAATTCTTTATTTATTTCATAAAAATTTATTAATTGTTGTTTAATCAGGTCATAAATAGCAGTATTTCCCCCATTCATTTTATAATGATTTAAATATTTATCGGACATTTTACTTTCGAGAATACCCACCCAAAATCGTCTATCTGGCCCATACTTACTCAAGCAAAAATTTTCAAACCTAGAAAAATACTCAGGCATCGTTTCTAAGTTAGAATCATCAAATGGTTGAATTTCTGGAACATATCTCCTCGATATAAAGAAAGGTGAAGTAAGAGTTCCCTTGACAAGAACGTAGTTGCAACCCGTATTCGTACAAAGTTGTACTGGTCATAAGATGTATTGGGGTTGGCAATAAAATAAATATTGACCAGCAATGGGTTGATAAATGTTAGTTTTAGGCCTTGCACCTAGGTTAGGTTTAAAACTAGTGCTAGCCAATGGCGCAGTATAAATCGGTGTGGAACATACCTCACTATTTAAACAAACTCTTATATTACTCTTGTTACTCTCATTATCCCTCGCTAGGGGATTATTAACCAAACTTACATCGGGATTTACAAGCGAAAGTTTACTCTCAGCGGCATACTTTTCTTTACTCATTTTAAAAAGCATATTAATAATATCCACTGAAAATTTTCCTTGTTCACATTCAGCAATTTTATCGTCCGGCAAATTTTTTATAAGTTCCGTTAATTCTGTATCAACCAATCCCACATCTTCCGAATCTGGCATTTTAAGAGTTTCCGGATTTTGAGCTTCATCCATTTTAACACAATCTATGAAAAGATATAAAAAGTATATAATACGATGCAACAATACGAAATCCTATAAATTTTAACGTAATAACCTATATATACTGCTTAATGTCCAAAACACACAAATATATATAATACGAAATCCTACAAATAATGTAATTACATATATTGTATAATGTAAAAATGAATAAGAATCTCGGTGAGATTAGTTATAATATATATATAAATAACAGTGTATAATAATATATATATATATAATATATATATGTATACAAACAATAAATATATATATATTATATTATATATATTATATATATATATATATATATATATATATATATATATATATATATATATATATATATATATATATATATATATATATATATATATATATATATAATTATTCTATTGTATTTTTTTGTATCTATGAATACAAATATCAAATAATGTAATGAGTACATATATTGTATGAATGTAAAACACTGACTATCTCGGTCGAGACCTCCAATTTTGTTGGGCGCGAGTGTAAAACACACCAAACAATTAAACTATTAATTTTTATAAACTAATTTATTATAATAATTCAAAGATTTCGTTTTTGTATTTTTTGCTTTAATTCCGTTTAAAATAGCTTTTTTAAAATCTCGAAGTATTCATACACATTTCTTTTCAATCATTCTTGTATCTCTAACAAATTTTCATTGCTTAGCAAATAAATACTAGGAGGTTATGTCAAATCAATTTTATTTACACCTATTTTATATAATTTTCAGAACAATTAGAATATCATTTCAATTATAGAAACACTACTTGCTTTAATTTAGAAAAATCTATATCAGATAATCAGAACAATATCATTTAATAATTAATCGTAGAACAATATTGGCTTTAATTTAGAAAAATCTATATCATGTAAATAATTAGAAAATACGAAATAATTTCAATAAAAACAACAACAAATAAATAACTTAAATTTTATTTTGTTTGTAGAAATTAATTCCCGTTGATTACTTCTGACCACCTGATTTGCATTGAGCACTGGTGTTGATTGAAAAATCTGTTGAGTGAGCAAATCCTTCTTTCGATAACCTGCGTAATTGCAGGATAATTACTGCTTACTAATAGTTTTAATAGTTTAAGCTGAGTTTCCTCTGGTTGCGTCGTAAAAATGTCATCATCATAATTTCATTCGTCATCCAAATTCAAGAATTGGTGCACAATTAGTAAATAAATAGCCTTTTGGTAGTAAATCATCAATCGATCTGAATAAGCTAAATGACAAATTCACGTCAATATTTGACCTCAACAATTCTACTTCAATTTTCCTGAAAGTTGAGATTATTTCTTGAATTAAATATTAATTACTTAGAATCACATTGATTAAAGTCTAATTAAAGTCACATCATTTAAATTGTCAATAATAATTATCAAAAGTTAGTTAGTCTATGCATTTAAATGAAAGCTCAAGTTTAACTTATTCCAATTCTCAATCTTTTGTAATTGAATACTAAAGTTATCAGTAAACTTATTTTTAATATTCTTTCCCAATCTCTGGAAAAAAAGAAAAAAGAACTTATTCAACTGC
>JABUQX010073976.1:60000-73606 GCA_015478945.1 Trachelipus rathkii | reverse complement strand
ATTGTCATTTAATTCAATTTTTTTTTTTTTTTAAAAAAAACGATATAATGGAATAGGATTAAAATTAGTTAATTAACCCAATTTGTGATAAACATAAGTTATTAATAAACTGTGGGGATATTATTTGAATTATAGATTTCTTCTATTTATTTTTTGAAACGTATTTTTTATCTTCAATTTTCATCTATTTTTTAAATTATCATATACTCGAATTATTTCCATTAATATTTTCATTAATCTATAATCTCTTTTAAACGACATGGTTTTTTCGAAGGAAAATCCTTTTCCGAACTTGGGGACCATTATTATATATATTATATTTATATATATATTTATATTTATAAATATATTATATATTATATTATAATATATAATACTATATATACTATAATTAATTTATATATAATAATATATATAATATATTATATATATATTATTATATCCATAACGTTTTTGGACTCTGTTAATGCAAAACTTATAAAACGCTTTGGAGGCACACATTTTTTGAGTTGATAATATTTTACATAAATATTACTTATAATATTATATACTATTTATAATATATATTAATCAAATATAAAGTCATTAAGGTAAGAATAAATATATATATACGATGAAGTAGAAATATATTTCTGCTACTATACTATACTACTAGTATATGCGTTTCGATTAACCGTCATATGTATCTAAAAAAACTATTAATTGTTACCAGTTAAAACGGGAATACATTGAGTATTGTGGGAAATAGAGGAAAAATTGAAAAAAAAAATTATATCTCAAAAAAACTACAAATAGAATATTCACGGAAAGGAATAAACATTTTGGAATCCTGGTAAAATTTTCCACATAGGAATGGCTTTTCATTACCCAATCTATCCGATCACCCACTTGCAAATAGGGTGTTGGCGAACAAAAAGAGGCGCCTGCTACCGGAACGTTGCCGTTGGACCGGCGGAACACATACCAATGTCACAGCAGATCACTAGGGGACATACTTCTCTCCGAATGCATCCCGTCCTTCCAACGCGATCTCACAATGCTACCTCTCGCGACATTCACGACACCGCGGGCGGCGCTTTTTCACAGCTGGGGAACAAGACCAGATACAAAAAGGAGACATTAAAAGAGAGCAAATATATTTGCCCTGCTTAACTCTTTAGGGGCCTCTAATGTTTTTTTGAATGTGTCAAATATTTTTGTGTGATTATTTTTTGGAAAAAATTTTTTTATAGAGTAAGCCAAGATCTGCAAAAGGTTGACGTGAACTTAAAAACATGTGGAGATCTGTATGGATCATTAGCTGACCAACTGTGCACTTCACGAGATGAATTTAAAAGATATGAAGAAACTGCAAAAGAAATGCTATCAGATGTTGATTACAATTTAGCTCAAACTTGCAAACGTATCAAAAATAGAGTACCCAATAACGGAGATGCACCATAAGTATAACTGAATGCGAGGGATATATTTCGTGCCACCACCTTTTACACAATTGTTGACAAACTTGAAAATTTGAGGCTTATGACAAGAAGAGGAGAAAGTAACAAAGAATATCTAGGCCCCAGGAGAGGATTTTTTTTTTGTAAGGAATCCGGGAGGGGGAGATATTTTTGTGTGAGCCACCAAAAATTGCCACTTAAATAAATATCACCTCTACTCATATATTCTGAAATGTATTCTCCACGTCCTGTCAACAAGCCTCGAATGGTTATGCCCGGTTACCCAGAGAGGAATTTTCAACACCAATTTCTCAGCTGAGCCAAGTTTGGGCAGCCAGAAGTTTTTTGCGGGGAATGACCCCCGGTCCTTGAAAATTACTCATGAATAAATTCAAAAATGTGAACCGACCAAAAATTGTGAAAGACAACGATCAAAAACCATGATAACTATAATTGTACTTTATAAAATGACTGGTTTAATGGAACATTCATGTTAGCTTAGAAATGTAAGAGAAAACAAAATATTAACTAAATGGAAACTAAATGAATGTCATTAGGAAAGCTCTTTTCAGTTGTTTATTTTTATTTAATTCAAAATTTTAGGTGTATATTTGGGTAGAACTTAAGTTATTCAGGCCAACATAATGAGATGACATTCGGGTTCTTAATTCAACAGACTAAAAGGTGCCATACAAGAAATGTTCGTTTGAATATTGTCCTTTAACCACTACTTTACTATTTCTAAGAATATGGTATACAAAGCATATGATGTTTTTAATTCTACTTCAAATTAATTATTGATGGAATTTAACTAATCAAAGATTTTGGAATTATAATAAAATTTAATACTGCAAATTTATACAAGTCAGCAATTTATTAAAATAAAGATGCGAAATAAATATTTGGTAATCAATTATTTTTATTGAATGATTGAATAACATTATTTTTATATTTCAATTATATTATACTATAATCATTTTATAGGCTTTCCAAAAAAATAGATATATTTCCTTTGTTTCGCTTGATTTTATGTGTATTGTTAAATTGGTTATTGTGTTATATTTTGAGTATTTTGGAGGATTTTTTTTTTTTTTTTTTTTTTTTTTTTTTTTTATATTCACATATTTATCTTACGTAAACGTAGAATTTATGGGACCCAAGCATATATTTTTCACTACCAATGTAATTCCGTTATCTTTAATCCGTTACACGTGTATTATTAATCAGGTATTTTATAAGTTCCATATCCAGTTCTGAAAATCGGTATAGTAGTGAGTATATATTATATTAAACCAATATATTAATATATATATATATTATATTAAAATATATAATAAAAATATATATTATATATATTATATAATAATATTTAATTATTAAATTATATATAATATATATATATTATTATATAAATATATATATATAATTTTAAAATTATATATTTTATATTAATAATAATAAAATAATATATAATAATAATTTAATATTTAATATATTATATATATATAATATAATATATATATATATATTATATTATATTTATATTATATAATATATATATGTATAAAGCAGTACTTTTTATTTCAGTACTGACCCTTAATAATATATGTATATCTAGGGTGGAACTACATACTGAGTATTCTCAAAAGCGTATATTTATAGGTAGTAATATATATAAAATAATTACATGTCTGAAGAAAAGATATTTATCGGAAACTTATTGTAATAATTAAAGCACACAAAGTCATTAAGTTTACTTTATTCCATAAAATGAGCATTGAAAAAACGTAAAATAAAAATCCACAATTATTAAATATATATGAGCTATTAAAAAACAAAAGGCAAAACCAAATAACGTGAATACTTCTTTACCTGTTTCCTGAAACTAGAGCTCCAAGGGGAAGTACTCTCTTTCAAGTAGTCGGTAACCTCTCCGCGTAAGTGATGGAATCTTATTATTTTCTTTTTTTAGGCTCTTTCCTAAAATATTCAGCAGTATTAATAACCTTTAAAAACTCTCACACAGTAGGAGCCAACCATATTTAGGGTCAAAAACATTCTAAATGGTTTCAGATTTTTAATTTTCAGCGCCAAGATTTATTAGATGGGGTAAATGCCCCCCCCCTCCTGGCATCCTCCACTGGTCACTTAATAGCCCCACATTTTATTATATAGTTAATATATATAATTAATATATATATTATATATATATTAATATATTAATATTATTATAATTTAATAATATTATATTATTATTATATATATTATATATATATTTATATAGTTTAATGATAATAATTTTTAATAGAGATTATATATGTATATATAGGGTGTAATATAATTTAGAATCTATAATATTGGATCTATAATAATTTTGAATTATATATTTTAGTTCTACTCTAGCTTTCTGGTAATTCAGGGGCGTGATTTCATTTAATTGTATATACTTAAAAACAAAGAAAAAACTATTTAATTTAGCTTACCGAAGTCATTAAAAACTCTGAGGGGTAAATACAATGTAAATGATTTAGATGTAGAGTATGATCTATTGAACAATAAGATCCTTGGAAAAATGTTAAAAAAAATAAATAAAAAAAATAAAAATAAATAAAAAAAAAAAAAAATTATAATCTCATTAATAAATTAACCCAATAAAGCTTAATCAAAAGCGAAAAAAGGATACATTATTTTTAGGGAGTAATTTCCTGGTTAAAATATTTATTCACATTGGGAAATAATAAAAATATAAAAAAAAAAATAAAATTAAAAATAAAAAAATAATAAATTTTATTGTATATAATTAGTATATATATAATGATAATATTATGTATGTGTGAGCGTTCCGCGTTACATTAATTTTGTGTTAAAGAACCCTCTTTATTGGATACCTCCTGTGCTAAAACATAAACAAAAATTAGTGAACTTTTCTTATTTAAAATTTTAGGCTTTTTTTTATTTTATGATTACTTAAGGGAAATAAACCCCACCCTAATAATTACATTAAGCTTAGCTTGACTGATAATACTTTATATAACTCACTTACACTTTACGAGGCAGGAGATCCGGGGTCTCTCGGCCTTCCGTATACACCGCGAACCAATTTATGTGGTTACTGGTTCTGCTTAGGGAATAAATTTCTTCATCTCCCTGCTCCATTCAATTCAAATCAAGCTGAGCGATTGGAAAGGTGAAAAAAGTAGTTATAAATTTTGTCCGGGATAAATGAGATAACCACCACAACTCGTAAGACAATACTTTTTTTGGTTATTTTTGGGCTTGTTTCTCCGCGTGTTGTTGGTCCCTACTTCTCCACAAAGAACGATAAAATATTGATTCTCCATATCACTCCGGGTGCCAGATGATATAATGTGGAAGGAAAATAATCATTATTAAACTATAACGGTTCTTTTTTGACCATCCAAAATCCCCACCCCATTAAATTTGTTATTCTGTTGCTCCCCAGCTTTTCCCTCCCCGGCCCCTCCATTTTTTTTCCCTCTCTGTCCTCGCAGGCCCCCACATAAAACCCGAAATGCAGCTTACCCCAAAAGAACCTCAACTGATACCTGTATTCCTAAAATACTCACCACCCAAAACAAGCCACAAAACCCACACGAACCCCACATAAAAGACTAGGGTAGGAGCAAACACGCTTCTACAATTTCAAAGTAAAACATATGAAAACAAAATTAGTTCCTTCCTGAAATCTCCTCTTTTCACCAGCCCAATACCATATTAAAAAAGACTCTTAGTACTCACATGACTGCTAGGCACTTGAGTGAGATAGAATTTCTAAGATATCTACATCTCTCTCTCTATCATCTCTCTTCTTTCTCTCATCTCTTTCTTACTCTACCTCCTTCGATCAAGTCGAATCAATACTTCTCATCTCATCTACATCTACTTTCTATCCATCTCTCTCTCTCTCACCCTCATTCACTTTATTTCTCTCACTCTTTTTTTACTATATAAAAATAAGGGTCACTTAATACTATCTAATATCACGACTTATTACTATATATTTATAATATTTATATAATTTAAAAATATCAAATTTTATTAAAATATTTTTTAATATTTTTACAAACTAATATTTGATCATATTTATACTTATATATATTTATTATATACTATATATATATTACACTATATATAAAAGTTGGGACCTCGGTTATTTCACGAAGGCAAATCACGCCACCTAATTCTATGGGAAGTGAATACTCGCTCCTCTACTAATTCTCTAGCGCCATTACCGCATCCAAGATTATTACATTCACTCACTACGAGTACACTCGCACACACTCCGCATAGATATCGGCATTCACTGTCCAATCACGGATCATCGAAGACCAGCCACTTCCATTATATATACATACTCCTTATCCCTACCTTATTATTAGCATATTATAATATCATACCTATCACTACTTATTATTTTTAGCCTATCTTATAGATAATACATAAGTATATATAGATTATATCTCTTATTCTCTCCTTATTTTATACTATATGAGATAATCCCACACCCCTATACCTACTACCTAGGGCTATATCTATAATAAAAATCTTAGGCCTAGATAGTATGGTGAGGTACCCCACTAATATCTAAATCACCATAGACAAATATATACAATTCCTAATACATTAATAGCATACCAAACGTTAATAATTTATTCACCGTTATATTATTACTGTAACCATATATAAAGGATATATTAATATTATAGACAATTTATATAGTAAAACTATCCGACCCATCATAATATCATATCTATACTTCATAATCCCATATTATAATAAGACTAGTATAATAACATATACCAGGTATTAGACCTCAGAGTACTCACCTGTAATAAATAAACTATTAAAACTATTAAAGTGATGATAAGTATAATCAATATAAATATATAGTAGAACATAGTAATTAAATATATAATAGTATAAATAATATATTAAATTAAATATATAATATAAAAAATAATACATGATACCAAATATAATCCAAATATAATATAATAATACTATATATTATATATATAATCTCTTTGTAACTAATAATATTAAGTTTTGATTTCATTTATCTTATTTCAATTTATCTTTCATTACGATTCTTGGGGAAGTGCCTAATATATGATTACACAACTCACGATCTTTACTTTTTATTATAAACTTTTAATCCAATCTGCCATCACTATATACCCTTTTCAATCCATCCACTCTTACTATCGACATTTATCTTTAACTTAATTACTACTTTAGTAATACAACTCAAAATACAATCCTTATCATAAAATACAACAGGCCGTTTCTCCATTTCTTTTGCTGTCCCAGATGGTTTAGATATACAGTTTTGCATTTAATAGGACCAGCCGTGCGAATATTCCGCTATCAAAACAACCTGAATATCTTATTTCTTGGTCGAGAAACGCCCAGATCTCACACAAACTATTTCCTGATAACCTATGTAATCACTTAATCTTTTTTCTCTTTAACTTGTTTATATTTACTTCAAAAAAAACCTCACATCTTTACTTTTATTATCTGTTTTTTCATGTCAATCCGTAAGTTTAAAAAACTGTCCAGTTTATAACATTAATGCTTTACAGGATTTTAAAGGGAAAATGAAAACATTATGATGACCTTATTCTGACAAATATTCCAACCCCAATAGCTTACGGTACTGCACCCTCAGAGGGCCTATTAAACCACGGAAATACCTACTCATACCCTTCTTAGTGGAGGTCTCCTTTCTTCACAAGTAAACCAATATATCTCAATCCGTAACTTCATTTATCGATTACCATTCTAATCTTTCAACCCCCTTTACAAGGAAACCCGGAAAACTCGCTAGTGCTTACTAATTGAACTACTCTTGTAGCGTTCCTAGAACGACCATGTATAATTAACTTTAGAACTACAGTTTACCTTTACTTACATACTCCTTCTCAAGAAAATCGATATCAGCCCTATGATCAACCAATTCCTTCTTTTAATCTCTTAAACTGCTCTAAATTACATACCCATTAAACGGGCACCACAGTTGATATTATATATTCTCTTCTTTTCGAGAACATCATCCTACTCCAACCCTCCATTTCCATAACGCTGCGACGCCAGAACAAACATCGAAATTGCAAGCATAACTTAACTATCATATTCGTTTCCTCGCCAACTCTTTATTATTCAGTTAAACAACATCATAAATTCATACCATCTCTTCCTCATCATGGATACTTCATTATGCTCTATTCCACAAACCAAACTATACCCTTGACCTTAATAGCATTAAACTAAATTAACAATTCATCTTCTACTTCTAACTACATAAACAAAAATATCCACCATAGCCTTTCTGTAACTGTCACACATTTTCCAATTGGACACTTGCTACCTTGCACCCTAACTCTCCCGCCCTAATAGTATCTTCTCCATCGCTTCAGCAACACCAACACATGCCCAACGGATCTTCACCCTTACTCAAAAACTACAGTCGCATTTCCTCACTAATAAGTCATCACAGAAAGCAGATCGCACGAATTTGCAGAATAAATTACTTCATACGATACGATCCATTGAACCTTCTCCTTTTTTCCTCTAGTCATTTATCTCATTACTACAATGTTGTGTATCACATAACGATTTTACAATTTCGTCCGAAAGATGCAATTAAATCTCTTATCGGCGGTCATTCGAAATTTATCGATTACGTCAAGGCTATTAGGCAAAAGTACATTCCTATATTGTAGAGTAGATTATAAGTGGTAGGTCGTTTCGCCGACCCCTCTACCCCACTATGATCCCTTATAATTATTTACTGGCCTCCTACGACACGCATATACGTATAGCTACTATATATATACTGTGGTAAATTACATTAGAAATGTCATGAGATGACCATATAACAATAAATATATATTATAATATATATATTATATATAATATTAATATATATATATATACTATAATATTCATATATTATATATAATATAATATTTATTTATTATTATTATATAATTAATAATATTATATATATTAATAATTATATATATATATTATATTATTTAATATATATATATATTAATTTATAATATATATATTTATATTATATAATTATATTATAATTATATTATAATATATATATATAAGTGTATTATATATTATAATATATATAGATTTATATATATTATATAATTATATTATAATATATATATATTAATATTATATTAATAATAGATATTAGCTATACCTAATGTAGTATCTCACTATCTAATAGTATATCAACAGATAATATTATATTATAGTATATTATATATATTATAACCCTACTCGCAGCATACTCTCATTAAAACATTATGATATAATACTTATCATATAACTAAATATATTAGTTACTAATTATATTTTAATATATAGTACTAATTTCAATATTATTAGTATAAATATTATAAAATTATTTTTATTTATATCTATATCATAATACTATTATTAATATAATACTATATTATAAATTATATATTAATTAAATAATATAATAAATTTATATATATATATTTATATATATATAATTTATATATTTTATAATATTTTCATTATGTGTATCAAATTATTTTTATTTTTGTAGCTAGGTTAGAATAATATATATATATATATATATATTTAAGGGCTATAATATATAATATAATATATTAGTATATAATATATTTATTATATATATACTATAATAATTTAATATATATATTTATTAATATAATTCAAAAAAAAAGGGGCGGCCGCGGGGCTAATAATTTTTTTGAGTGGCGCCTTTGCGCCTATTGCGCTATTGGGACGGCGGACTAGTTTGGGCCTTAGGCCCTATATGGCGGGCCATATATTTTTGTTTCTTCCAATCAAGCGGGCTATTGGGCTCTTTTGCGCCTATTGCGCCTTGCGCTACGACTTTCCGCCCCAGCCGGTGATTGGTTCGAAAATTATTTGCAAAGTAATAAACAGTAGTTGCGATTCATTTTAAAGCAGATTATTTTATAAGGAAGAAAGGAAATAAACACTCAAATTCAGTAAATTTATTGAATTAAAAAACTCAGTAAAAATTTGTGGTACTTTCCATCAAATTTCACTCCTCCTCCATGTTCCCTTGTTGGTCCATGTTTTCCCCCAGAGGTTTCCAGGCACGGGAACCCGTACCCAGGGAAGTATGAATCACATTTTATGTAAACGCATGATATCGCTCAATACCTCAGCTATATAATCCGTCCCTACTTGAAAACTAGTTATATATATAATAATAATCAAAACCTATATAGTAAATTAATATACTATACATATAAATCATATATATATATAATTAATAGAATATATTTTAAATACCTTTATAATAATCCTACCTAATAATATATATATACTTTTTTAATATTATATTTATATATTTAATATATTATTTATATATTTTAACTCTATAAATATTAGTTAATAGTGAATAATGGGATAAACTAACTTTATAAATATATAAACGTTAAAGCTCGAAGAGGAAACATATTAAAAAAGCTTATTAGATTTTCTAACGCTTTTTAGAGAGTTACAAATAAAAAAAAATTCTTTGTTTCCTTGTTCATTAGGGCGGGAGTAATAGCGGGGGCGGCAGAGCAATGGACCTCTGGGCCCTTTGCTTTATCCGCCTTTTTTTAAAAAAATTTGTTGCGGGGGGCCTATGCGGCCTTACGGAATTTGGATAAGTTTCGCGCCATAGGGGCGGCATTAGGGCGCAAACCCCAGGCCTGATATAATATATTATTATATATATATATATATATTATTTATTATATAAATATATATAATTATATATATATTTATATTATTATTATTATTTTATATTATATATATTATATATATAATGGGTAAAGTTTATAAGGCCATTTGAATGACTTTTCACATAATTTTTCTGAAAAAAAATATTATTCTTCTTTAATTCCGACGAAATAGTCCAAATTTTAAGTTTCAAACTTAAGTACGTTTTAGGTGTTGGCGAGCACCGAAGTGTTATTGGGGCAAAGTCCTGGCATTAAATTTCACGCAATTTAACCTAAAAGAATTTATTCTTAAAAAAAAATAACTTAACTTCACTTTTTCTGAAAAATTTAAGGGGAATTTGTCTTACTTAGAAAAAATTCTTTTCCAGAAAATATGTTGGGTGTGGCTTTTACCCTTTACTTTATATATATTTTTATAATTATAATTATTATAATATTAATTTTATATAATATTATATATATATATATAATATAATATATGTATATTATATATATATAATATAATATATATATTATATAATAATATATTTTAAAGGATTAATATTATTATATAAATATTTATAGTATATATTAATATATATATATATATTATTATATATATTTAATTATTATAATATTAAATAATATATATATATATTATAATTATATATATTATATTATATATAATTATATTTAATTAAGGAAATACAAATTACAACTAAACAAGTAATTTTCTTTTTTTAAGGGAGAAAAAAAATTAAATTTTGAATGCCTTAACGTTTTCAGCAGAAAAAAAAAGAGGGGAGGATAGTAATATATATATATATATATATTATTAAATATTATTGTATACTGCTTATTTCTATAATTATGGGCTATAATAATAATGATGGGGACTTTATTTGGTAATTAATACAATGATTCAAAATTCAGGGTGAGTAATTTCTAATTATCAATTTTTATCATCTAATATTTTATTATTTTACTATTTCTTTATTGGTTCTTCTCTTTTCATTATTTTTTTTTACCATTTTCATATTAATTTTCTTATAATCTATCATTTATTTCAATTATCCTAATATAATATTCACGATTCATATATATTAGGTCATCCAACAATACTGATAATTGCTAAAATGCCATACCATACTAATCAACTCAATAAAATAAAAACCCGCTCACTAATACTTTGATTGTAAAAATAATATAAGATTAGATTAGCTAATCGCAGTTATCTTCAAAGGGTAGTGAAAATGAGAACCGGGGGGAGGACTGAGGGCTAACCGGTGGTATAGGTATACGGGCACCACCAGTGAGCTGCTAACTATGGCAAATTATCGTTCCAGAGCCCGTTATAATGTACGCCAAATAACTTCTTATTATCAGTCTAACTACTATAGTAAATATTATATAAATAAACGTTCGTCAACTTATACTCCACCAGTTATTATACCTAGGTAGGGTGAGTAGTACGCCCTATAGTGATTAAAGGGTACACATTAGTTCTTCTCCATAAATAAGATTTCATCCGAATCCTAATTTGTCTATCGGACGGTAGTTTTGAATCTCAAATAAATTAAAAAACAGTTGATGCAGGGTTACTTTCTCAAAGACAACTGTGTGTTTATGCTTGGCTATTGCTGACTGTAATGAACATTATATTTTTTATAAAACACCCATACCCTTCTTTTTTTTACCAAACCCATCACTCACAGTTCGGCGCACACCAAACTGCCCCCAGGAATGCTTTGACCAAAAAAGTTTTTTTTTTAATAGTTTATCTTACAGTGTAATAAGCCATTTCTCTAATTTATTTTACTCAATAAAGGTTATTAAATCAATAAATAATAACAAAAGCTCAAAAATTCCATTTTTTTCATTATTTTAGAAGACAATTTATTGCTAATCATACTAAGTTTTGGATTTCTAAGGAGAAGTCCTCTTCACATCTCGAGTGTCTTTTTAACTCCGAGTGAAGAGGATTGTTCAGGCTGATTAGCCGGAGGGAGCTTCCGGGGCACGCGATAATTCTCAGGGATATAAATAAACATATCAAATACAATTTTATACCTTACAGCCAATGAAATATCTATGTATAATGGATAAGTACTTCTTTTTTTAATTGTGCGAAGAGAATAACAGTTTCTACTCCGAAGAGTGAGAATTTCGCGGAGCGAAGAGAGATATGACATTACTTAACGGTACAGAAAATATCTGAATGATTAAAAAACAAAATCTCTATCTCAAGTTATATTCATACTCTATCTATCTATACTATATACATATCCTATATTTCTCATATCTAACAATATCGATTTTTGAATAAAACATATATAAAATATAAAGTTGTGTTTTTCTTCTATTCCTTCATGCAGGTCCGGAGATAACATAGCAAAGCTACCGTGATAAATATACTATATAGTATATATAGACGAGTCCAACTTTCAGGGTAGCAAACAAATACATGATCCGGATTTCCATAGAGAGGGGCCCGTTGGCCGGGCACTCTAACGTCCTGTAATAAGTCATACAGTAAGACTAGAGGCGGGGGCCCGTATTTCTTAACATATTTCTCATAATAATAATTGACGCTCCCAAAAAATGGATACTTTGGTAACACCACTTGCAGGTGGAACTGTAGGGGAATCAATAATTTGTTTACATAACCGGTATCTTTATTTTATGAGCCATTAAGGGCAAGTGTTTTTCGGGAATAAAAATGATTATTAGTACAAGTGAGATAAGGGTTCTTCTTACATATTTTTAGTTAAAATTATTTAATTAGTATATATATATAAATATAGATGTATGAGTACACTTTAACTTATATTCGGTATCAATTTTTTTCACATAATTATATTACATATCAAAAGATAACAAGGGAGTTTATAATTATATAAGGCTAGTATATTATTATTTATAATAGGCCAGATATTTCCAGTTAAACTAGTATTTTACCTACTTAACTTTAATTATTGCCCCACAACCCATAACTCATTATTGTATATATAATGTAAGTAGGTATGAGGTTTAATGAGTAGCTAAATTAAATGAAAAATATGGTCAAAATAATATTGGGAATGTGAGGATCACTAGTTTTTTTAATAATTTATATAAATATTATATTAATATTATATTTTATTATATAATATATTATATATAATATATTATATATAATCTACTTATATTATATTATTATAAAATATACTTATATTAATATATAATATAGTTATATATTAATATTAATATATACTACTAATATATATTATATATAATTAATTAAATATAACCATATAATATATATAATTATAATATATATAATTATTATTAATATTAATATATTATTAACATATTATATTATATAATATATATATATATAAATAT
>JABUQX010073976.1:45000-52500 GCA_015478945.1 Trachelipus rathkii | reverse complement strand
CCTTGCTTTGTTTTCATTTCACCATTGTTCGAAAATACCACTTTTCACGCCTGTCAATTGTAGCGAATGCGGATCAGTATTTTGAAGGCTCCTTTGCCCGATAATAGATGGCATACTCAGTCCAACCAATCTTTCCCAAAAATGTGTTTCGAATGCTTATTTTCCAGTGTTTTATGTTTCTTCCTAATCATCCAGTATCTGCAATATTCCTTCATCCACCTGAAAAGGAGTCTTAGCACACAAGCATGTTACTTGGCGATTTCCAAATCAGCGGAAAATGATTTGCTGAAGAAGAATGTACTCCTGATGGACAAAGTGGAGAGTTATTTGATCGGTAAAATGAGCATTTTCATGTTCTTCCGTCGAACCACCATTAGTTCTGAGGATCATCGAAACATCTCAACTCCATCTCGGCGTTGTAAAGCTGCCAGATTTGCGAGAAGGGCAACCTTTATCTTGAAGCTGTATAAAAATATTCGTCATTATTCCCTGCAAGGTTGTGAAGTATAAGCGTATGTTTATTTTCTCCGAAGAATCCGCAAGAATATGCCAGTTTTGAAAATAAATTACATTATCTGTTATTTTGGCGTGTAACTCTTTCTCCTTATCCTTATCCGGTTTTTTCATTTCCAGAAACAAAGCAATTTCTTCTCGAGGCTCGAGCACTCGGTGCAACACCTTGCCCCGTGATAACCAACGCACTTCTGTGTGGAATAACAGCATGTCGAATTTGCCTCCAAATTTTTATCGTATCCAATCATGCGCATAACAAACAGGCAAACAATTATTTATTTAAGCCAAATGAGTGAAATCCCAGCTTAGATTCTTCGCTACAAACGGCCGTGAGAGAGTGCGAGTACTTTGTAAGCGATATTAAAAAGCATAAAATTATTTCACTCACCTGCTTTTGGTTCTCGTCAAAACAAATCAAAATATGTTCAGAAGCTAACGAAATCGGCGAGATCAATCACACATGCACATCACACATTGGTCAGTGGGCGGCGGGCGAACTACTGCCTTACTCAAACGAACAACGATCTAGCCGCGATGCGTTGCAGGCTTGTATTCGTATTTTAGGTAATAAATTTGTTACCTAAAATTTTCTAATTCACTAACTAATCACTAATGATTAGTGATTAGGTAGTTAGTTAGATTTGATACAGATGATTTTGTTAATAATTTTGTTTTGTGACTGTGCGATGATCTAATCCTTGTACCTATCTTTACCCCTCGGAAAATCCCATTTTACCCCTTTGGGGGTAATTACCCCCAGGTTGGGAATCGCTGCTCTAGAGAGTTATTGTAGCAATGAAAAGTAGCTATAGTTCCACTTAGTTTAAATTATTTAAGAAGGTAAGGGCTTGTTAGATGTCTATTTGAAAGAGCTTTCCTGGTCAAAAGTCGATCTTGCGACTTTGTTGACTTTCTGGGTCTTCCTGAACTGACATCATAAGTAATTTTTCTTGTTAATTTATATCTTCGTAATATCCGATTTATAGTACTTTTACTTAATGATAGTTGTCTTGCAATAGAACAGCCAGAATGTCCTCCTACTTGAAAAATCTTGTTAAAAGCATGCCAAAGAGGTGCGAAATGGTTATAAGAAATAAAGGATGGAAAATAAAATATTAAAGCATTGTCTGTTTTTAATTTCCTCAATTTAATTTATTTACATGTTTAAAATATTAATTATAATAATTTTTATGGTGCTTAAAAGTATGTATGTGGAAAAAAAAGGTTTTTAAAGTATATATTCTGATTGATTTTTTTTAGGTTTTCCTACCCATGTTCATATTTTGGTTGATAAAACATTAACAAATTTTAATAATTCTTTGATTTTAACATCATAAAAAGCTAAGGGAGAAAGGACCTTCACAATTGCGTACTCATAATTTTATATATAACTTATATAAAGAAAAGCACAAAAAAATGATCAAAATTAACATTTTTTTGTTTAAAAACAATTGTGTGACCCAGTCGTTTTTGCACAAGCGCTTTACTACTATATACATATATATATAATAATAAATATATATATATATATATAGTATACTACGGTTATATACTATATATATCCGGTATAATATTATATATATATATCATATATATATATCATATAATATATATAATATATATAATATAAATATTATATATATATACTATATATATATATAATACTTATATATATCAAATTAACTTACTTACTTTTACTTCTAACTTCTGTACCTCCTCTCCAGAAAGGCATTTTCATCCTGTTCAAGTCGCCAGCGATGGGTTCTTCTCCAGACATCCCTCTCCTCGATCACTTCCTACTGTCCCGTCATACGCATAACTCATTTGTTCGCAGATGGCATCTCTATTAGATGATCCTCCAACCGATTTCGCGTCCATCCGTTCGTTTTTGTCTTACCCCTTCGGTCTTCTTTCCTCCGGTGTCCACTCCCTCTTTCTTTTCTAGCATTTCTGTCAGGCTGACTCATCTCAGAGTGTCCACCACCATCTCATCTTTTCCACATCCATCTTCCAGTATAAGCCTCTTCACCCCTACAGTATTCTCGTGTTATTACTTCGTTCCTGTTATTCTGTTCTGCGGCTTCTCCAGTCATGCTCTCAGAGCTCTTCATTTCTGTCGCGTGTATTCTACTCTCCTCTCTTCTCGTAGTAGTCAATACAGCAGCGTCAGGTTCAGTATACTTTCGAAGATTACCCTCTTAATATCCATTCCGACGTTTCCGTCCTTCATCAATGGGCACAAAGCTCTCATAGATTGTCCATATTTTTCGTTTCTTTCTATATCAATCTCTCCTGCCACATCCTCCCTCTCTGTTAAAACATCCACCGAGATAAACGCAGGAATCCACCACCTTCACCTCCTCCTCCCCCACCATCATCCTCATGCCTTCATCGCCTCCTCTCGTTACCATTACTATCTATGTCTCATGTACATTCATCTTCATCCATGCCCCCTCCATCTCCTCCGCAAACAGCCTCACCACCTCCCGCACCTTCTCCTTTTCTTCCCTCCAACATGCTAGATCGTCCGCCTACGCCTTTTTATCCCCATCAAAGACTCCCAATCTCTCCTTCACTTTACTTATTACCACATTCAAATACAATATGAACAATATGAGCGATAATACACTCCCTTGTTTAACTCCTGTTTTTACCTCGAATCAAATATCATTTTAACTCTCCGTTCTGATGTTACAACTACATTTTTCGCACATACTCATTATTGCTTTCTTCAATCTTCCACTCACTCCTCTTTTTCTTCCATGACTCTCCATAGTCTCTCCCTCGATAAAGAATCAAACGCCTTTTGCCGATCAATAAACTCAACATCAAAACTCTTGCCTTATCCTAACATCTTCATAACTATCCTTAGTTTAAACAGGAGATCTGTCGTTCCTCTTCCTCCTCTATACCCATGTTGTTCCTCCCCCAGTCTCGGCTCTACAATCCCTCTCAACTTTCTCTCCAATATTCTTTCGTAGATTTTTGCCAGGTGGATCGTCATCAATGGCAATTCTTCTGTAGTTGTCACCAATCTGGATCTCCTGTTACCTTTATTATGAATGAGTATTATGATAGCTTTCACCCCATCGTCTCCGGCAGCTTTTCCCTCTTCTCCTAACAACATGTTCAACAGATTAAGAACTCTATTCTTCAATTCCTCTCCTCCCTCCATCACCAACTCGACCGCAACTTAATCTTCTCCATGCATTTTGCCCCTTTTCATCTTTTTTATAGCCTCCTCATATTCTTCCATTGTAATTTCCTTTTCCTCCTCTTTCTCCTCCTTACCGCTATCTCCCTATCAGCCACCCACATTCCTCTTCGTGCATTCGTCACGCCTGTTCTACATTCAGCAAGTCAATTTCAAAGTGTTTACGTTCCACCTATTCATTCCTTTTCTTCCGGTTTTAACAACCAGAATCTCTCCATTTCCTATCTTATATATTATATATTATATATTAATATAATATAATATACCTTATACTATATAGTATTAGTAGCTATTATAGTATACTATGTTATTATATATATACTATAAGTATCTTATATCTAATACTATTATATAATATAGTTATTATACAATATATTATTCGCTAAGTGAAGAGAACTTATTGTCTGGAATATCTGGAAAATTCTTGTTCCCTTGTTTACTTTATTATTTTATTATATCTAATCAATAATTTTTTCGTATATCTAATTAATTTAAGGGTAACTTTCCTATGATTTAAAGGATCTAATTTGTTGTCACTTAAACGATATAAGGATACCAGACGTTTTAATCACAAGCTATCCGGGCCTATTTGATTAAGAGAAGAAAAGTGATCAGAGTCATTCATGTACGACATCATCTGGGGTGAATAGGACCCTGGTTACTTAGCCAAATGAGAATATTTTGAAAATTGTAGTAAAAAAGAAGTGGAAGAATGTATAAAAAGTTGTGAAACGTGTCAATCTATGATCCGCTACCAATAAAGAGTGAGACGGGGGTGGGATTTAGGTGTTAAAAATTCTTCGGAATAAGGGCTGGAATTGATTTGTAACCACATTACAAAAGGTAAAAGATTTTTGATCGTTTGTTGATTGTGGTCCTTGTAGATATGCGATTTGGAAATCATAGAAGAACCAAACAGCGGGAGAAATTATTCAAAAGAGGTCCTGTTTTAGAATTATTAATGGATAATGGTAGAGTTTTCCGTTCAAAGGAATTTGATAGATTCTTGCAAAGAGAGCGTTAAGAGGATTTTTAGAGCTTCTAAATGGGCTTAGGGTGAAACGGTAATAGTGAAAAAAAACCATAGCGATTAAGAGAATAGCGGAAAGAAGCGGGGATAAAAACCAAAGGAGGCGATTTTTTGGTATAACTTATACGAAAGCCGGAATGGTTGAGAGTTCTGAACCACAAAGAGGTATTTAAATATAAATGGAGTATACTTAAACAACAGATATTTTGGAAAAATCGTGAGGTTCATCTCTTTTTAAGTGTGGGAGGACAAAGTTATGGTTGAAATAGTTTTGTACTTTCAAAGTTGGAATGAGGGTGAAGTGACAGGAATTGTTCAAATTGACGGTAGAACTGACGGTATGACAGAGACATGTTAAGGAGCTGATGAGGATCGCTAGAGATGATTTTTGCAACATTGGGAAGGTAAATGAAGAAACTTATGTAGAATATTGAAAGTCTTCGTTTTATTATATTTATTATATTTTTATTGAATTCTAATTATTAGCGAATCTTTCAATTCAATATTAGGTTGTTGTCGTTAAACGATACAGATACCAGACGATTTTAATTATATATATATATATATATATAATTATATATATATATATATATATATATATATACTATTACTACATATATATAATATATGTATATATATAATACTATACGTGTATATATACATTAATAGTAGTATATATAATACAAATAGTATATATATATTATATACTTATATATACTATACTAATATGTATATACTAGTGATATTACTATTAATATAACTATATATGTATATGATTCTATATATATATATATATACTATAAATATTATAGATAAGCATATATAATAAATATAGTATTATATATGAGATAATTTAATTTATGCTGTGTAAATTTTTGCATTCCATTACAGCAAGATTTTAGCAGTATTTCATTCATATATTTACTCGTATACATATGTATGCAAAATGTCATGTACCAGTATGTAAGTATTTATGCAAGTACATTGCTAAACACTTTAGCGTCTTTAAACTTACTGATTTCACAAAGCAATGATTTTTTAAGCCGCTGTCTTTAGCAAAAAGATTTTTAAAGGGTTGAAAAGCCGAGCGAAAATATTTGAAGGAAAATTAATTAAAAATTATATGGCTTCCTTAATCGGTGACTTGTTTGTGCCTTTAATACTTAATAATTTCTCATCTTTTTGCCCTTAAGACAGGCTTAAGCACTATTGGAAGTACAAGATATTTAATTTAACGCAAATATTAACAAGCTTCTATTTTTGTCATTCATTTAGATTAAATTAGTAGAATTATGCTAACCAAAACGATGACCCAATAATTTCAGACATACTTCATGAAAGGAATTATTAGGAGTAAAATTGTCTATCTCTCTCTCTCTCTCTCTCTCTCTTCTCTCTCTCTCTCATCTCTAAATATACACTATATACATATATATATAATATATATATATATAACTATATAACTATCTACAATTATATATATATATTATTAGCTATATTAGTATGATTGATTGAAACACCAAAAGTATATTTTAATTGCACTTTATTTTCTTTAGTATACTACATAATCATATTAATAAACTATATATAACTATATATATTAATATTATACCCAGTATCGGTTATAAACTAATAATTATCATATATCTATACGTATATAGACTATATTACATCTTATAATATATATATATATATATATCCTAATATATATAGTATAATATAATGTATATACTTATATATATAATACTTCTATTATATATATATACAGCATAATATATATATAGTATATATATAGATATATATATAATAATATTATGATATATATATATACGATATATTATATATATAATATATATACTACTATATATATATATATATATAACTATATAGTATATATATATGAGTATAACTATATTAGTATAGTATATATATTAGCTATTATATTTAAATATAATATATATAATATATATATATATATTATTATATTATTATATATATATATATTAATTATATATATATATGTATTATATATATATATTATATTATATATATACTATATATATATATATATTACTCTATATTACTATTATATATTATATATATACTACTATACTATCATATAGTATATATTATAGTCAATACTTATATATATATTATGATTAATAATTATATATATACAATATATATATATATTAGTCACTTATACTAATATATATATATATATACTAGTATATATATATATACTATATATATATATACATATATATATATTACTATACTATTAGAATATAATTATATATCAATTATATTATATATATATATATATATAATATATTATATATATATATATATACTATAATACTATATATATACTATATATATTATACTAATTTAGTATGTATATATATATATATATTATATATATCATAAAATGCAAAAATAAAAAAAATAAAATGAAAAAGGTGAATGCACAGACATATTTACAATTCATGAATTAATTTATTATATTACATATACATATATTTTTTTTTAAATAATAATAAGAGAAAAAGTAAATTTTAAAGATCTCTATATTTGAAAATGAAATTAGAAAGGAAGGAAAGTTCTTACGAATACATTTACCGAGGAGAGGTAAGTCTGATAAATATAAATATATATATATATATCTATTATATATATATATATATATATATATATATATATATGATATATATACTATTATATATATATACATATAGATATA